>VJOZ01019855.1:0-10179 GCA_009801055.1 Stichopus horrens | reverse complement strand
CCGTGCCAGGTGGAGTTCCGCATAAATTATGAAAAAATCCCCAGAAAGATTGAAATAAAAACAAAGGAAACTAAAATAATTTCTGAAACATTAGGAATTTCTGGAGGTATATCCAATTCTAGCATCAAACGTAACACCTGATAGCATATCCCTCTTTAACTTAGCAAGTAGTCCCAGCAGGATTACTCAGACAAGTCTAAGCCCATGTCTTATGCATATCGGTGTTCTAACATAGAGCATATAAATGTAATGAAGCGTGTTCCTCAAATGTCGGCCAATAAAGATCCAATAAATGGTCTTAGGATATTTTCCATCACGACATATAAGTTGGCAAATATGTGATGAGCTAAATAATGCAGAGGATTTAATACTCGTCTCCACAATTTTACTGGGGTATTAAAAAACGATTTTAATCAGCGCCCGTGAACGTTGAAGTTGTTTGTTGGTTTATATATATATACATATTGAATCTCATTTAATTCCATGGCAGAAACACTTTGAGGTACTAGGTCCCGTCATATAAAAACAAATTACTTTACTTTGAGAATGTACACTTTTGTACATCTTTCTGGATGTCATCGCTGATCATTTTTCTTTCATTAGAACCAGCTTAATTTTCAATCACGTTTTGGTAGAATATTCCCTCCACACAATAAACTACTAACACAACAACAATGAACGCAGCACCGGTCATAGACAAAAAGTCAGTACTTTGGTCTGTGAAACATATCTGAAGCAAGAAAGCTACAATCACCTCTGAACTCATAATGGCTGCAACAAGTTTAGCATTTTCAGTGCGTAAAGCAATAATGTTACATGCATACCCAGCAAACCCAGTGACACATGTAAAAATAACGTAACCTAACTCGTGTAATGTCCGAATGTACCTATGAGATGATGTACCGAAATATGAGAGAATTCCAGTGGAGAACATTCCAATGATACATTTAATAACAAAAATCAAGGCTGAGTCAAAGGCGCCTCTGTTAACCAGGTATCTTACGGTAATAAACTCAAGAGCACTTGCAAGAGCTCCTAGTAAAGATAGGGTGCAACCTATAATATTTGAGACTCGGTCAGCTTCACTGAAATGATTGAAGAAGAATGACGGTTTAGCCAACAAAATCACTCCGACAAAATGGATCCCTAGTAAAACAAAGTCGATCTTTGAAAAATTTTCCCTAAGAAAACACCATGCCAAAATCCCACAGAAAATTGGTTTACTGTAAAGTAAAGCACTGGAGTTTCCCAGATTGATGTAGTCTAAGCTGGCGAAGCAAGTTAGAGTGAGTATGACGTCTAAAAATGAGGAGAGCAAGATCATGAAAGTGAGTTTTGGAGTGTAAGCTTGGCCTAGATCCCAATCTATGAAAGGTAACCCTATCAAATGAAACAAAAAGAAGATATAACTGAGAATGCACGGGGAAACTCTTCGCACGATACGAGCAATAGCTAGCTCAGAGAACGCCCAGCTTACACCACTCATCAATGCAAAAACCAAGCCACGATGCTGGTAAAGGGCTGCTAGTGGTTGAAATGTCATCATAGAGTAATGGCTGAAGAAAAGGAGAAAGAGTTTTGTTTAGCTTTCATGGAGTTGAATCTGCCTCTCTTTACAGGTATTCGATCTCCTGTGATGCGATGAGCTCTTCATGTTATCGGTGGTTGTAAATGATTCTTCCTTGGCATTTTAAAATGACCATATGTCCTTAACATCTATGGGTAATAAGACACACTTGATAACTTACTTGTCTCTCGGTCTTTGGAATCTCATCAAACACTGATAATTATTCTTGTAATTCTTATAATTCTTGTGCTTAGAAGTACAGTTGATATAATCCGTTAGAAAAAAATATTTTCAGAAGCTTCAGAAGTTTTTTTTCCACGGGAGAACCAGTAGTCTTTCTTGCATCGAGAACTGCAAAACCTCACAATTTCACTGCAAACTTGACAATACTAAACAGAACTACTCTGGCCTCTGGCTACCTATTCCATAAAGCTCCACTCAAGAGTATTTTGCAAGAAATATCACTTTTGCTGGTTACTACACACGCTGTAGTCATAGCCTAATATTTCTTCTGAAGTCATTCGAAAATCCGACTTCGATGGAACTGACCTTTCTATGTTTCCCGACTTCGGCAGTCACCAACGCCTACGGGTTGCCTTCGTCGAAAAATTCGATGTTGATTTTTATCTATTAACTGTTTGTGTTTGTTCTTTCCTTGACGGCTTCATTCACAAATATGTTAAATATATTGAACGATGTATTATGAAATCGACCGCTAAAATACAAATCAAACGTAAAGCATTGCTTTGAAAATTTGGTTTTCGGGAATAAAATATCGTTATGCAATCGGGAAGTTAACGTTTCCTGCTAATAACCTAAGATATGTGAGAAAAATGGCTTAGCGATACGGTTGTGTGATGAGTCCCGAAATGTTGATAGGTCCTGCGAGGAGATACACATGAATGTTTGATTCACAGATGAAACAGGATCCCTCATATTTCAGGATTCAAGTAATTAGGTCCTGTCCATGAAAGAAGAATAAAACGTTTTTTTATTTAAAAAAAAGTCCACAAGACACAAGAGAAGCAATCGTCAGTCCAACTTTTATGTACAGGACCTTCTTAATTGTGTAGGCCTACATGTAAACTTAAATGAAATAGTTCATACAAAGTTGCGTAGTAGTGAAGTTTATTATTTGGACTCAAAAGACTCTGGCAAACCCTGGCCATTTAAAGTACAGATCGAAAACAAACGAGAAATGAAAGCAACTATACTTCACTGCCGTAAACGCTAGTTGAGAATTTGAAATAGGTCCTTACACTTGAGACCATCAAAAGAAAATGCTTATTTAACAGTAGACTACGTGGAACTATACTTTAGGGTCTCCTCTTTAGTTTCGGCCCATAAATTGCGGTACTGAGGAGGACTACGTTCAAATTATTTTATTGAAACGTTGTACTGAATTTCCATTACGTGGAAGAAACCTTTCGAAAAATGGTAGTAAATTTCTTGCAAATTATTCATTTACCAAGCATTGCCATAATATGTACCGCATAGTATTTTGATGAGTTACCTGCAGACAAAGAGGTTACAAGTAACCACCAGATCATATTAATTAAAATGAATAATGCTCTGATACTTGTGTGTTTTAGTCGTCGTAACTAGAAGCTGTAGAACGCCAACTAAGACACATGCAACTGAAAGTTGTGGCGAAGGAGATGATGCTCGGAAGTAATTCGAAACACCTTGCTGGCAAGCATTTCCTTCCCTAATGCTCTGATTAACACATGCAGTCATTCAAACTACAGACAGAAGACAAAAAATAGCTAACGTACCACCTTGCTGCAAGATCTTGGAGTCAGAAACCATTATCCTATCTCCTGGTTTGCCTATGTAAGCAAATACTTCATGACCAACACCATGGCATTTCCGATAAAGCCTATGGTGTTATGATATCTACACCCGATAAAAGGTCATTCTGCAAGAATAAACGAGTTGATGAGCTACACTGATTAGGCCTACGCATCTACCAGCAACTCATACAACAGAACTATAATTGGATGGTATTGCAATTACCTTCCACAGAATCAATTGAATTTTTATTGCTATGTCCTTCATTTAAATTAGAAAATTAATGCATTCGTAGGCACAATGTTTGGTTCTACATTCCGTTGAAAATTGACATAAGAATGCAAAGTTGATGCCCCCAGGTATTAAATTCTCTTCAGTAGCACAAACAGGGACATCGCGACATCCCACCTTTTAAAATACTATATTGCATAATTGTTTTCCCATCAAGCTCTCTATCATTTTCAAAGTTTCCTGTAGAAGAACTAGCTTTATACTTTACTTTGCAATTATCTTCTGTTGTAGTAAAGTAATAAAAATTGTTGAAAATTCACTGGGACTGTAATTTCTGGTGAAAAATATTGCACCAGACTTTTTCTAATGTTACCTGGTAGTTGAAAATTTCTCAAAAACAAAAGAACTGCCATCAAATTAACTTTTCTGGAAATGACAATAACATAAATGTTCTAGATAAGATGACTATAAATTATAACCATTGTTCCATAATATTTTATCTTTAATTGAGAAATTGTAGATATGACATCCATATCTCAAGGTTGGTCGCAAGCAGTTCAAGTACACCTGGAAAAGTGTCGAAGAACTGACATTTGCGGGGGGAGGGGGTGGTTGAATAACCAAATGTTTTTACACCCCGGGCCAACAAATGGTGGCTCTCCGTTTAGACAGTCCTGCCATTACTCTTCTTTCTTCCTCCCTCCCCAAGAATTCGCGTGTGTTTGATTCGTAGACAATTTTTTTTTATATGCAACTGTTCATTACCTCTTCGTGAAGATTGCACCCCTTTAAATCTCCTCCCCTCCTGAGAAATTCCTAGTGTCTGAAACTATCGGAGATGGGTCGCCACATAGATGGACAAAACACCCGGCCAGTCGGAATTTTTTACCTTCACAACCCCCTGAAGATATGACATGAAATCAGACTCGTCTGATAGACTAATGAAATTGGCATAAGCTCAAACTAATATATACATAGAGGACAAAATTTGCCTCTAGTCTCGTCTCCTCCACTGTTGAGAAACACAACTCCATCGAGATGGAATTTTCTCTTAACTTTGTTATATCTGGAATTCAATGAAAACGCCGGATTGTATCTCCCGAATAGCAATAATTAGGATCTTTATACAATACGCTACCGCTGATCAACTGATCATTTGATGTTTTGAAACATTAGCCAGAAAGTAACATGTCTTCAAATTGAAATTATGAAACAAATGGTGGTATGGTGTTGTACAGAGATATCAAGTCTACTGTTACACTACTTCGTCCCATCTCAACATATAACTCCATTTACTTTCACCCGATTCCATCGGTTAAACCCACGTACTACATACCAAAGTGAAACGATGAACAGCCCTTCATTTGAAAGTAATAAAATCGAAGTACACAAATTGCGAAATTAAAATATCAATCAACACGAACGTGACAATTTTGATGGTAAGTTTTATTTTGATCGTTAACGGTTTTGACAGATAGCGAAAGTTTAAATATCAGTTGTAATCAAACCTTCATCTGGGCTAATTGGACGAACTGAACATAGAACGAATGCATTACAAATAATGTAAGAGAAAAACCTGTGGTATGTTTGAAAGTTTTTTCCAGAAAATGCTAGATCAAATGTTTTTTATTCAATAGCAATGTTCAATATCAGTACGAAAACTTATTAGAAAGAAATTGTAACGAAATTTTTTTTCTGAAAAGCAGTTTATTAATTATTGGAATAAATTACAGCATCACAATAATAACAAATAGGCAATTGAAGAAGTCGTAAATTTCATCCACACTACCCTAATCACTCGTTGTATTTTACATGTAGACACCAGTGGCATGAAGGTGATGATCGAGGGAGTAAGATCATGGCAATACACTATCTTTTTATGACGTTACCCTTCACCTTGGTATATTCCCGCAAAATGTGGAAAGGTTCAATCATTGCCAATATCTAAAGCTTTAGGTAATGGTCTATTAAACTCTGTTTTACTTTGGTAAAGGTGAGGTTTACCCCATTCCATGCGTGTAATCCGCTATGTGATGAGTTACATTACGACTTCGCCTCGCATAAACCAAACTCGTTTACCTTCGTTGTGACCGAAAGTGACAGGAACCGATTGACCAGAGCTAAAGCTGATATACTTGGCACTATAGGGTCGATCTTCCACTCATTTCGTTTGTACGTAGATTGACTATTTAATTACTATCCCGAGTACAACCATTCGCTTTCTCGACAACTGCGGACATCCACGTAGCTCAAGGTTGCCAAAAATTACGTATTTCCGCAAAAAGAAACCACATTGCTTTGATTTGTGAGCCTAAGTGAAGTACTGTCATGCATTTTGAAGATGTATTTCTTGCTCAGGTGAATGGAACTCAGAATGTTACAATGATCAGGAAAAGTTTACACCTTATAGCATTTTAATTTCCTCATTCAGATTTACCAAAGGAAGTGTGATAATCAAATTAGTATTCTCATTTGTTCAGCATGGCGTCTAGACACTGAAGTACCTGCTGAAAATTCGCTTTTGAAAACTTCCTTCTGACATGGTAGATGCCTTACCCGGGTACGAAAAGAACATAATTTAAAATTATTCGTCATTTTTCAATTAGCACATAGTTTGACGGTCTTATCATATCCAAGTGTACATACTGAACCACAAACGTCCAAAATACAATTAACTAAATTACTCAGATTGTCAGCCAATTTATAACGAGATATTGACCGATACGGTACCCTCATCTAACCTCTGTCGATGCTCTGAACTTATAACGAAGTCATTATTAGAAGTCCAAGAAATGCATTAATATGAAGCGCTCTAACTCAGAACAAAATATGCAAAGAAAGGAGAAAAGGGCGTATTGGTGAATAAAGGAATAATTAAGACAGACTTTTTTGGAAAATATCGTTGTTCGGTTAAAATCCTGTTGCTAATCTACCAGACAGCTGTATTCGTTGTTGCCAATACAAAAAAGTGATTTGTACAAACAGCACTACCTGGTCATGGAGAGAAAAGAAAGTTGAGAGATGACAATAAAAAAAAGACAATAGACAGAGGGACTTGATTTTGGAGGTTAAAGTTCTGTTTGTATTTTTGATTCCACTGGTAGGTTGATTAAATAAAAATAACGAAGAATGATATAGTTGATCGAGAACAGCACGATGACAGGAAAAGAGACTGGAAAGTCCAAGGTCTACATATTGTTGTGGGATATGTACTGAGTAGTGACTATTTGGCTCCGGTGTTTCCCAACCGCCGATGCTCGACAAGAATGTCACTCAATGGGGGTTGTAGAATCGGTGTCAGTACTTAGGTTCATGAACTGTCTACATAGCCGAGCTCACCCTTCCAATCTTATTTCTTGCCTGAGTTAACTGGACGATGATGATGGATGAAAATAATGGATAAGTGAATAGATTACAGCCCTTCGAGCCAATTTATAGATTCTGATATTTAATTGTGGTAAAAAAGATATTGATGCCTTGAATGAATCTCATTACATAACATTATACTTCAAGGAATATATCATCAAGAACTGAAAGATCGGCAATTGGGTTGATCTAGGATATGGCAATTGGCAATTGTATAGGATACAAATATCTTTTCTGAATTGTGTAAGGCCATTTACTTTGTTTTTCCTAGGCCTACAAAGTTTTGTTAAAATGGTAGCTCTGCTTTTCATGCCATGTTTTTTTTTTGTATAACCTTTTTCAAGAACAATCTATGGGGGGCGTTCCACAGAAGATTCTGAACTTAAACTAAATGTGCGCTCGTCTGTCTTGTTCGAACCTGCTAAAACAAAACATTTTCAGAAGTATGTTACAAACGATTTCACGATGTCACAATATTTCAGCCGTACTTTTAATCAGGAATGAGAAAACAAATGTATAGGAGCATTTGAAGTAAACAGTGTTGGCAGTTTGTAACATTTTTCAATCGATCACACATTTGAGGCAGGAGAGGTTTACAAAAATTCCAAATTTTCAGAGATGTTATAGAATGTTATCTAATTATTTTGCACATTGCCTTTCTCAGAATAGTAATGTGTACTGTGATATGAGTTTCCAGCTCCTCATGTCATGCAAAAAAAATCTTTTGTTATCAACGTAAAGAAGAACATTGCCATCCGTATCTTTATAGGTCGTTTCTTTTTTCTTTTTTTTTGTGAAATCCTGATGTTTGAAACTGGTATAAATTTGCATTGGACGTACTCATTAATCAATGGAATCACTTTGGTCTAACAATCAAATTTAACTGATAACCTTGTAATATATACAGTTCTTGATATACCGTCTAGCCATGAGCTAAATTTGAATTTTGTTTGTACAAATGCACGAGTTGATGGTATGCCATATTGTAAGCGTTATTTTTTGTGTGTGTGTTGTCTTTTTGTGTGTTGTAACTCTTCTATTCTCAATCTACAGGAGAGACAGAGTGGTCGAGAGTTCATGAAAATAGTGACTCCGGATCCGACTTGCTTTGGTATGTTTCCATTCTTGCCCTTATACTGTCCACTTAAGCTCGTGAACATGTGATTATATATATCGGCAGCACCGATTTTAATTATGTTACTACGTTTCCCGTCCTATTGATGTCTTTCTTTTGTGATAGTATTGTCTCAAAGGGAGATCTAATACTGGCACCATTCATTGTTCAAGAGGACCAAACGAGAACTAAACCCTAATACTATAAAGTACTAAATGTTATCAGGAAATTTCTAACTTTGCACAGACTAATTACCTTCTTGCATATTACCTATTTTAATGCATTACTTGATGATCGTTAAAAGCATTACACGGGTAATTTATTAAAATTAATTATTATAATTATTAAAATGAAATGAACGTTTTTGTTTCGAATTGCTGTTCTAAGGACAAAGAGTCCCAGACGCACCACACTTTTCTTCACAGAGAGAAAGTAAGAAACGCCATTCAGTAAATTTTCGAAAATTATTTTCCCGTGTAATTTTCCTAGTACTGTAGGTCATTCTGTCCTGGAAAATAGCTCACCAAGCAATAACACTAGACAAGGCGGAATGTGAATTTTTTTGTGTTTTAATTCACAAGACCCGGCGACTATTTAGCATGTGCATTGGTGTTAGATAATTATGTAAGTTAGCGAAACGTTCGAAGTCCTTCTTTCATCACACACTACCATAAAAAATTAACTCTCTTTTGGAGGAATGTAGATTTTCTGAATGCATGGTTTCTAACATAAACTGGCAGTCGTCCCTCTAAAAAAGAAGCGTTCCTATTGTAAACCATGGAACCAGTCTAGTCAGATGTAATCGGGGACATAATCACTGTTTGTATTGCACTCCAAATCGTTGCACACATATTAGTAAAAAATCCGTATGGAGATGAGTTTCAATATTTAAAAGTATAGCATTAAAGAGAATATACCGATATGCATTTAAAAATGATCAAAGATTAAGTTCAACTCTCGGGAGTTAATGCTATATCGCCGATCGTGCATTATGCCACAATTAATATAGTTTCGAAGTTAATTAACTTTGTTCATACGTACCAAAGAGGCTTTAATAAAAAGAAAGGAAATATAGGTTTTAAATAACCGCATTTTCATTGCAATAAAAAGAAACCCCGAGAAAAGGTAAACAAATTTCCAACATGTCAAACATATACGTGCGCGAAACACAAAGTAACACTTAAAAAGAATAACAATAACAATTGACAGAGCAACAATGCATGTGTTAGTTTGGTCTCACGCAGTGTACTAATGTGCTCATGCTGTAATTCGGTGTACATATACTCATTGCTCAGTGAGTATAGAACTCGTTCTTAGTTACAGGGCTTTAACAGGGACTTGCTTTGTGGAATTTGCCCATTGATTAGACTGATTTTGGATAAAGACAATTACAGATTTATTGGATATTGATTCAAGAAAAGCTTGGACATGTTTCATGTCTCACTCTCAGCCCTAACAGTAGCAGTAACTGGATGGCTTACTGTGTGAGGACCCTAGTTTGCCTGTGACTGTGAGAGTTTTATGAAAAATTTCGGAACTAACTTAAGCCTCGTCTACACCAGGTTCAACAAATTCAGAAGGATTACCCATGGCCAAAACGTTACTGTCAGACATTACGGGGAAGATCACTTTATGGCATGTTTGGGATAACTCATGTCAAGGCGTTTCCTGTTGATTTTTTTCATCATGTAAGGCCTTCACCTGCTTACAAAATACATTATTTGTGGCCTGGAATTCTCTGTTGTATGGAGATCCTTCAAGAAAGCGATGATATTGCAGTCCTTATTCCTCTTTACGATTCTATTTCATAAGACATGGTTTCTGGACTACTTCGTAGAATCGACCGAGAAGGAAACCTAATTCTGGTAGGATATAAAAAAAAAGTGTTAAAAATCTTCTGAATAAGCTTTCGGGCTACACAATTATGAAATTTAGAGAGGTAAGATTACCGTCTGAAGAATTACCACTGATATTATCACTAACTGCGTTGTTGTTACTTACATTTATTTAGATTTACTTAAATATATAAATTTACTTTTCAGCAGACTTAGATCCTAGGGCAAAGTCTAATGTCAGGTCTACTAACTCCGAACCGAATGCTATTCCCCTA
>VJOZ01019798.1:2734-14825 GCA_009801055.1 Stichopus horrens | reverse complement strand
CATTAGAAAATTTGGAAGATGCAAAAATAAGCTTTTTAGATAAAAACAGCTCTCAGTGAAAAGGCTTTGTGTAGGGCTTGTTGCTTGGAGTTGTACAAGACAGTACAATGTTCACAAAGTAATACAAACTAGAATAGAGTAGAAATATATTTGACTCATACAATGGAACTCAAAGTGGTATGTTCAAACTGTAGATCTTGTTCAACACCATATGGCTCTATTCATCACCTTACACTGGTTGCGAGGTTTGTAACTCTGTCTTGGAATTTTTTTCATGTAAATAGTAGAATGCTTGATGTGGACAAACCAAAGAAGGTAAACTGATTTAGAGGTACGTGCTTTTGGCAGCTGTTGTAAGTGACCAGCAAATTACACCAAAAACCTCCTGCAAGTAGCTTTAATGAAGGTGACTTTGCACCTATTTGAGACACTATAATGAACAATAAGGGCAATTTCTCGTCTGAAGAACACAAAGTCTACCCTGGGTTACCTATTTCACTGCTGAACATGGGAAATAACTGTTGAAGACTTAATCTGCTGGAAAGTTTTCCTTTGCTGGGTCCATATTTCTTTTTTTATGGTGGACTAGTTTAGCATGTGTTTTTGAAGGGAGTGCTCAATTTGTGATTCAAGCACTGTATTTATAGCCAATGAATTTTAATGTGCACATAAAAAAAAATGAATGCAGAATATAACTGCTAGACCTACTTTGGTCTTCAAGAAAATTGGGATGATTGCCTCATTGGCCATTTTACTTACTTTTCTCAAAAATGTTACAATCCTCATCAACTGGAATAAATGGTAACCTTAGGCAAAGGAGTCCACAGTAAGACAGCTTTACCTGCACTCTAGGCTTGGTTGTTTTGGCGTATTTGGTATGAGTGTGTTGTGGCCTAGATTTTGCAGTAATAGGCAAACTGAGGTCAGGTTTGACTAACATTGTATGAATGTGCAGTTGGCCTAAATTTTGTATTCAGAAGTAAATTACATAGAACTTGATGATGTTTAATTTATATTTTACCGATAGTGAATTATTATGACCAAAGGTTACGTTTCCCTCGGAGGTGTGTGCTGTTATCCTACTGTGAATTTGTTGATGCATCTTAACTTCACCTTCTTTTTTTTTTTGCTCCATCATTCATAGGGCAGCAAAGGTAGCCAGGGACCTCAGGGAGACATGGTGAGTGGCTTAATCACTTTTTCAGTTCTGTTGTACGATAGTGATACTAAAATTACTGATGCTTGCTGCATATAGAATCCCCTGTAATTAGTCGTTTATTTTTGTCAGGAAGCTAATGGACTGTTAATCATGATACCCTCAAGGCACATAGGCACTGCCACCCTCGATAAATAAGACCAATGCTGCTTCGCTTTTGTTAAATTTCCCGGTGGAAGTGACTTGTCATCCTCATCATCTGTAAAGCCAAACATGTACAAACGGCTTGCTTTATTCTTGGAATCTTTAGTTCATAGTCTTCCATGCTTGATAAATAAATGGTGTGGACATTACCACCAACCCCACCAAAAAAAAAAAAAAAATCATGACTTGATGACTCATCTGTCCCTTGGTCTGTGGTATTGCCAGATACATTTGTGACATGTCTATAAAACAGGAAAGTGAGCAAAGTTTTAAATCTGTGATGCCAAGTTGAAGGCTGATTACCATGATAATTACGTACACTGTGAATAAGAAAGGTGTTACAGTTGCCCTCAAAGTAAGTGTTTTAATCTGTGTTTGATGATTATTGTAGCCTCTCCTTTCTTTGTTAGTGTATGGTTGATCAAGAATATTTTTTGATCACATCTCAAAAGCGAACATGTCTTGATATACCATGCCATGAAAATGGCCCCAGATAGAAACACACACTTCCAGTTTTCTGATCTGTGGACCCTCCAATCAGTATTTAGACAGGGTTCTCATGGTCATGGAAAACCTGGCAAAGTCCTGAAACTTTGTAAGTTACTTTCTTGTGCGGAAAATTTTTTACCGATAGTGGTGAGCCCTAGCCTCATCCAGTGTTCCATCCGATTATAGTTTGATCACTTCAGTAGAATTGTTGTTGTATTTACTGCATCATGACTTCTCTCCGTCATCAATGCTCTATTTTGTTTGTTTTATAACTTCCAGGGTCCACCGGGTATCGAAGGACTCCGAGGTATGATAGGGCCCACGGTAAGTAGCACAAAAATATGAAGAACTGCTAGAGGCCTGATCAGTGGTTTTAAGATACTTCCTTAAAAGCTCAACTGACCGAAATCGTTTTCGTAAAATGATTTTGAGATGGTGACCTACCTTCTTATTTTGGCTGATTTGTAGGAAGGTCTTACTTAATTTAGGAAATGACCAACTCCGGTGGATTCTATATTTGCTTTGTTCTTGATGTTTTTGTACTCTTTCCAAACTTTTGTGTAACTGAAAATTGTTTTTGAAGATGGAAGTTGAAAGATGTGGTCATGTAGGCCTTACTCACCGATAATGTAAGAATCAGCTTTAGTAATGTCACGTAAAAGACATGATATTGTTTGCAATGAGGACAATAGTCTCTTTTTCCTAAAATTATTCTTCCTGAAGGTATGATATGAATTGTTTCATTGGAACAGATACGAGATGGGACAGTTACATGATATGAAGTTATGAAATCTCTGTGATTAATATTTTGATGTTGAGCTGAGGAATAATGTTTTGGAGCTCAGTGAAAGGGATTGAGCAATTGTTAAGTTTTTTTTTTTTGTGGAATAAATTTGTTACCTGCCGGCAGTTTCCTTGCAGTTTCCCTCAAGGCTTTCAAGATGTCTGTTAATCAGTAGCTTCTCAAATATATTCCCTTTAATAGAGATTTCAAAGTGGTAGAGAAATGTTTGAAGTTGTATTTTTTCCTTCAAGTATGTTGTGGCCATCAAACTGTTGTTCGTTGTCAGCCAAACCCTTCACTTCAAATCTTTAAATTGGCCCAAAACTTCATTTCTATTTTTTTTATTCAGCCAGCGCAGTGTGAAACTCGAGCAAAGATTCAAGGGTTTTGCATGCTTCTCTGCCCAACACACTTGTCTTGTAAAAAAAAAAAAAAAAGCCAATGTAATCAAACAGCCCGAGAAATTTCAAACCATGAAAGAGCAATGAGTGTTATTGAAAACCAACCATCTGGAAACATATATGAGAGCCAATCTATGGAGGGCATTGGTAACTGGGTCATGTTGTGAACTTTTATTTTAAAGAAAAGTAAAGTGGTGTGTGTGTGTCGGGAGTTGAATATATATACGAGCTTGTAATGTGTGTCTGTTAAGGAAATTATGGAGAAAGTACATGACCTTTTGATCTGATGATTCCCCCTTGTTTTAAAACCTCCTTGCCCTTCTAGCTTGCAGTGAGATAAGTATTACAGAAAATTAATTTTTGTATCGGGATGTGTTGTTACAGTAATAATTTAGTATTTTTTTTATCTTTTGAATTGGAAAAATGCCATAGTAACAGAGTAGCAGTCAGTACTTTCTTACTTTAATAGTGCACCATTTTGCTTTGATGTACCTATCTTCACCTGGACTTCTGCTAATTGTATAGAAGACTTACTGCAGTATTTGCAACAGAAAAAAATTTACATTGAATCGATGAAGGAGAAAAATCCTCGGAGCATTAAATCTGTTTCCAAGTTTTGATTGATGTTGCAGACATGAGAAGACATTAATAATACATGTGTGTAGGTCTTTTCTCTTTTTTTATGGCAAGGGAAGTAAATTCCCATGGTATGTTGCATCGGTGAATTTAGTAATTGACTTGCATTGCATTGCTCACGTTGCACACTGTCTCCATAGAAGATTGGATGTCTGTGAGTAAAGAAATAAGGAAATATTAATTAAAAATAAAGGAGTAATGAAATGTGACTGATAAAATGCCTTAAGAACCTGTCTTTGAAGACTTTTTTTTTGGTCAACAGTCTTTGACTCTGCTCCGCAAATAACAGGCTAAGCAGACCATCCCTCAAATTGTGCTAACCAGTGTGACACTGAAAATCTCAAGCACACCTTTTTCAGATGAGATCAGACATGTGTTTTCACTGACACTAACCCCTTACCTTCACCCTGCCGAGAAAATTGTGTAGCAATGTTTCAGGAGCTTTGATTTGCGTATTTCCCAGGCAGAATACTACCCTGTATGTTGTTTGGTGACCTGTGATAAAACTTACAAAGAGGATTTTTCATGTGAGAAATTTTTCACAAGGTATGCTTTTCATCTTTTCATGTTCTTAAGTTTATACGCCGTAAAAGACGGTATCCGTCTTATTGTAACATCATGTCCCTTGTCATTTGCAGGGAGCTGCTGGTACACCGGGTATGCCGGGGCCCAGGGGACCCAAGGTTAGTGTTTCGATATTTCTTCTTTTACCATGCCCAAATTTTTGGTCACATATTGTTTTTGTTTCGGTTCCTTTAAATAGGCTCCATATGTAGGCTTCATAATAACATATGTATTATAAAAGTTAAAGCTAGATGTAGGGGAATAGCTGGATATCTCCCCTTAAGCCCATGAATATGAGCTGTTACTGTTAAACGACCTTCTTTTATAAAAAAAAGAAAAGAAAAGAAGAATGAACAAGCCTAATGTTGGCAACATCCTTACCTTTTGCAATGTTAATAACCTATTCCATTTTCAGAAGATCCACAATGTAAATAGTTTTACTGTAAATTTGAATTTTGTGTGGATTTCAGTGAAGGACTGTTTAGAATGCCTCGGTGACATCGTGTGTGGTGTTGTACAACAATTGGACAAGAAGTTTACTTTTACTGTTAATAGGTGTTACTAGGTTAATAGGTGTTATTGTTAATAGGTAATTGTGATGTTACATCTATTGTATCTACTCCAGTCACCATCAATCCACAGCTTGACTAGTTGGCACCAACATTCTTTCCTGTTCTAAACAGTCTTTTTGAATAACACCTCTCAATGTCTGACTCTCTCATTCTACAGGGCGATGCAGGTGAGCCTGGCTTTAGCATCACAGGGCCTTCTGGTCCCCCAGGGCTGAGTGGACCCAGAGGCCTCAAAGGAGTGAAAGGTGAATCTGGTCCTATGGGACCACCAGGGGAAGCGGGGAATGTCACAAGAGAAGTTATTGAGGTGAGAAAAAATGTCTCAGTGATGAGCGTAATTAGCAAAAATACCGCAATATTTCCCTTCAAACGTTGACATAAACACCTGGTGTCTGAGACAAAGCTGTACATTGAAAGTTTTGAGATTTTAGGTCAACTGCAATGATTTTGGGTAGATTTGAAGATAACTGCATCTTGATTTAGTATATTTCGGAGCATTTATCCCTGCATGATCTTCATACAGAAGAGCTATCATTCTGTTATTTTTTTTTTTAATTTACCAGAAATTTGAACAAGCTTTTGACTTCCTGACGGGAGCTCAGACTGTTTTTGAAGAAACCGGAGGATTCGTTGGACCCCCGGTAAGATGATTTTGAGAAATCTTTTGTCTATGGTCAACTTCTGCTAACCTAAATGCCAAATCATTTAATTCCTCCATGATAGTTGCTACTTCAGTCTTCCAAAATGACTGAACTTATGACTGATTGTTCCACCTGTTTCATGTTGTTACCTGTAAACCTCCTCCTTACCCCGTCCCCTACCTTTTCTCCCACTCTGCTTACTTCCCCTTCCTCTTCTTTACCTCAAACTCTAAATGTCTCCTGTGCTGCTAAGGTGTTGCTCGATACTAACCTTATGTATACTGATCAGTTTTTCTGTACTATATAGGCCAGTTTTAATGTTTTAGTTCTCTCGAGTCAATGATTGAAGGCTGAATCACCTGCTTAGTAATCATCTCTAGAATATCTGTGGTGTACACCCATTCGACCAGTCCTCCTTCCCTTCCTTGTCTCCCTCCTTCCCTTCCCTGTCTCCCCCCTCCCTTCCTGTGATGCTACCACCCTCCATTATGCCACAAAGCATGTCAAAACAATGGACATTCTGAGTCTAAACTTTGCTGTTCATCAATAGAAACCTTCGTCCAGCACTGCCACAGAAATGTTCAATATTATTTGAATATTATCGGTTCATGAATCACTTTTTGTCAACCTTATTTCTCACTCTGATCGATTTCATCTCATTTCCTCTTTATGCTTCACTGTTCTTTCTTTTTACTGCCTCCCCTCTCTTCATTCATCACATTCATCCCAATCTCTAAATTCCATCCCCTGCCTCCTTCGGTGTACTTCTCATCTTATCCTACCTGCATCCATGTCTGTTTGTGCCATCCCTTGAATGTGTGTCTGTCTGTCTATCTGCCTGCTGTACGCACACCTTGTGTCGGTCTGGTGCAGGGAGAAGATGGTAGAGAAGGTGTTCCTGGTAGGGAAGGGAAAATTGGCCCTCGTGGCCCGGAAGGATACAAAGGCAGCAGGGGCCCAATTGGGTTCCCTGGGCCTCGGGTGAGTGACAGTAGTAGGTTATGACTAATAAAAAGAAAGTAGCGTCACGGAATTGTTTAATGAAAGCATATTGAAGAAAATGTAGTCAAGTTGATGCAGATTAGCATAATGATGCATATTTTAACTCAGGGAACTTTAGTGATAGATAACACTTTGTGTTGTTCCATCTTTAATTAGTATTAAAACTTTCACTAAGTCAAAGCACATTTGTTAAAGATATTAAAAACTTACCAACATGGCAAGCCCCACCTTAGAAACAATACACCGATAAGCATATTCTGTATTGTAAGGTTTCACATTCTTATCTTGAGATATTTATATCATACCTGATATCATGTCACGAAGTAAGATTAAGGTCAGAGACAGAAAGATCGGGGGTTATCTCGAAACTTATTAAAATGAATGACATTATGTTATAGGTTGGACGTGTTGAACAGCTGTTCATTGAATGTGAAATATGTTCTCAGGAAACCTACAACAATATAATTTTCTCAAAGGGAAAGCATTTCTTTTATATAGACACATTACCAAAGATCATGTGGAATTAGAAATTTTTCTTCTTTGATCTAAACTTGCCACCTGAAATTGATCAGCCAATGGCAATCTCTTGAGACTGTGTCTGTCTTAGAGAATCTAGCCAGGAATCTGGAGATGATTAAATCGTTAAGGAAGCTCACGATTGTTCCAGTGTATTAAATCACATCCCGCTGTCATACATCGATGTGTGCGTACATGTACTCTTCGTTGCAATCCTGTTGTCACTAAACAAAACCCTTTGCGGTGGATATCTCTGTAATTGAGTATGTTGATAAGTAGTCATGAAGAAATGGGAGAAAAAATTACATCAGCTTGTTTCAGATTCATTCTCTTTGTCTTTATTTCTTCTTCCTCATATCTGCAAGTATAATTGCTGTTCACTTGTCGTTCACTAGGATGCTATTGGTTTGTAACTTTCTCCATAGTAAGTGAGATGACACATGATGTCATATGCAGGAGAATTTCTCAGGGAACTGTAACCTGGGATGTCTTTTCCAAAACATAAAAGATTTGAATGCATATTAGAGATGACAGTTTCAGAATCATTTCCTCTGGCTGTCATAGAAGTTCATCTACGTCTCGTCATTATAGTCATGCATGTTCATGATAATGCTTATATTCCCTTTCTGATCTTTTGACCACCACAGGGTCCAAAAGGTGGGCCAGGTAACCAAGGAGCTCCAGGATCAGATGGTGCGGTTGGGCCCCCCGGACCTGTGGGCCCAAAGGTGAGTTACTTGACTTAAATCTATGTCTGATTCTTCAAAAACAATTTGGTGTGAAAGCAGACAGATGACTAAAATAATAAGTAATAAGACTTGTTATCTGCTTGTCATCTGTGTTTACATTTCAGTCTTTTTTTGTAGGTCAGGGGTTGTTTGAGGTTTAATTTCTTTTCCAACCCTACACCCATCTTGACTTTTGATTCGAAAGATTGAGTAATTAAGATCTTTTAATGAAATTAATGATTTGTTGGTGTCAGTTAGTTTGATCCTGGTAGATGAAGTAAATGTAGATTGATAAACAGATTGAAAGTACCAGAAGATTTTATCTCTGAGGTTTAGAAAACTCAATGATTCACAGAGGTTTTACTTAAAATCGTTCCTACTCTGACATAAACCAACTAGAAGAGATTGATTTTGTTTTCTTTAGGGAGAAAAGGGAGACGTCATCGTCCCGGATGAATCACAGCTTGTATACGTCAAAGGAGAGCAAGGAAATGATGGACGAAGAGGCAAAAGAGGACCAAAAGGTCATTTTGGTATTCCAGGTTACCCTGTAAGTTACCCTGCAAACAAGTTAAACATTCATCAATCATGTTCGTTTGCAAATATTACTGCTTGTAAATTTCAAATTGGTCAAATTTCATTTGAGGTCACCAGAGGTCAGAAAACACATGCAACTGCTTAGTACACACTCTAGAATGATAAGGTGTTTGAATTTCAAAATTTGTATATACATGTTGCACTGTGTTCTTCATGAATCTTGGCCAGGAATTACATAGTCATTTGACTTTCTTCTTGCTTTTTAAGGAGATGGTTGGAGGAGCCCTCTTGATTTTTGTCCTGGCGATATTTATGTTTCTACCAACTGTTGATGTAATACCAGACTAACGTATATTTTCTTCTTGTAGGGCCGTGCTGGACCCAAGGGTGATGCAGGAGAACCAGGGCCCATTGGGCCACCAGGACCACCTGGGGAGGTTAGATATCCCAATGTTTTACCAGATATGTTAAATTTATTAAGATGTTCCATAAATTGTTCTGTTATCCTAAGACGTGTTTCCAAAATGTTAATCCTTGTTTTTTTTCCCCAGAGTTTACTTGACATAAATTTATCTGTTCACTTTAGCAATGTCTTTGCATGGTTGAAATAGAAGCTCTTTATTCTCTAGTGGGCTTAATTGTTAGGAAAATGTTCAATTTGTGGTGTGATTTCTATAGACATCACTCACACATTCAGTATTCCTTATTGGTAACTGCGTATGTGGTAGTTGCGGATTCTCTTCAGGAGTTTCTCTCAGTAAGATTACATTAAAATGAACAATTAAAAGGTACTTTGGTGCCCCCCTGTTGTCTCACCCTACCCCATCTCATCAACCCCCCATCTTTTACCTAGTTGCAAAGGAATGACTTTTTTATATTAGTAGTAATCACTGGAGGTGATTCAAATATTGCAATATTGGCTCATTGAAGTGAATTATAATTCAGTGTTTTGTTTGTATCATTACAGGGATTCATACCTGAGAATTTTAAGGTAAGGTTTTACAGGAATAGAGAAAAACAGCCACAGTTAATCGACATATGTCCTTGGCACTTGGAATCCTATTTGACATCAAATTTTATGTTTTCACTTTTTCAAACTTAATCTCTATGAAGAGTATACGACAGAATGTTTCTTACAAGCCTTCTTGAGGTGTTCATGAAACTTTAAATCAACTAAAATCAAAGGTTTGACAATGAATGCTGGAGCTAGAGTTAGTTGTAGAAGGTTCACTCTTGAAGATTGGAAACCTTGGTCGGTATTCATTTCAGAGTCGGACTTCAACGAAACTCTAGAATGCACCTTTAAATGAACTCTCTCAGCAGTAACTCTACTTTTCAAGCTGATACTGCTCGATACTATGTGCCGGAATGACTCATTTTATTGACCTTCCATGGTGATTGAATTATTTTCCTACTTTTATATTTGATCTTTTTTCTCCTTTTTTATTTGTTGAACCACCTAGGGTGAGAAGGGAGACCAAGGTCCCCCTGGTCCTGGAGGTGCGGGGTCAGTCACATCAGTGGTGAGTAACGAAAAGCGATGAAGTAGCAGAATCTTCACCATCAACTTGAGTAATTCATGTTGTTTCCGAACTTTTAATCATCGCTGATTTTCGTGCTTCCTTATCAATTTTAGCTCCTTTCTTTGTCTCTTGTTTGTAATCCATTTTTTTTTTGTGTCTGCAGCTTAAGTTCTGTTTTGCAGTTGTCTTTTGTTCTGTTGGTATACCTTAACTGTTACAAAAGAAACCTCATCCTGGAATTTTAGAGCAATGGGTGATGAACTTAAAGGAACATTCCACTGACAAGTGCAGGAGGTCCTAAATTAAATAGAATAATTCGTTTCTGCAGACGTTCCATGCCCCATACCAATATTTTATTCTTGTCTGAAGATATTGCTGTTTGAAGACAGAACTTCTCTGATCAAGAAAGATATCCAGTTGCCTCAAAGTTACCAAAAACACCATGCTACCAGCATGAAATTATTGGAACAAGTCTTTGTTGCTCTTTTAATTCAAAGTGGATATTTCCCCTCGAAATTTGACACCAGTGGAAAGTTAGATTGGGATTATTGTAGATTTATCTTATAACAGTGTGGAGGTTAAGATCAAATCTTTTCAATTATCACAAGTTTCCTTTTAAGACGATCAAGATTTTCTAGGAATGCAAAGGCACTTCTAGTTGTGCCTGTGTGACATCACAAATTTCTCACCATGCAGTGTACCATTTTGAAGTAGTTATTTTTGTTGACAAGTCCATAACTTCCAAATGGAACGTGCTACTGAGCTATGGTTTTCACCAATACAGATAGAGAGAAAAAAATGTTCATCATTTTTAGTAAAATATAAGTTTCCTTATATAGCCAATCCCTTTAAAAGAACTGAAGCTTTCACAGAAAGGTCGATTGTGGTGGTTGGCAACACTAACATTTTGTACCGCTCAATTGGTTTGTAACAGAGAAGGACACCAAGTCACTTTGAGGTAATCTACTATTGCCCTGGTTGTTTCTCCTCGAGTTTCACTTCTGCATTTCTAAATCATTTTTAAAGAATCATAAAAACATATTCTCATGGACAATCAAACTTTTGAATTTTTGTTCCCTAGAGAGGAGAAAAGGGAAGCAAAGGAGAACCAGGTAAGGTTATTCTGTATGTGTTTTACGTACAATGGTCTCGGCTTATTCGCGGTTTTGCTAATGGATTCAGCGTCAGGAAGTGTCATAGACTAGTCTTTAAAGTGCAATATTTTGATGGTTTGTGAAGAAAGTATGTGCATGCTTTGGGCATAATGATTTTTATTTCGCATTGAATCAGTGATATTTGATAGACACCAAAACACAATCTACGGAATACTTCCAGACCTTTAAGACTTTTTTGATTGCTTTTTTTGTTGAATGACAATCATAAATGCCTCAAAGGAGGATAGTCAATTGTGTGGTACATCTTATGTCACTTTTTGCACACTTTCTCCTTCTAAATCATCAATGTTTACCCATAGAGTTTGGGTAAAGATTGGCAAACGATTTTAGTTCAATGGTCAAAGCTAGGGACAGACATAAAGCAAATTCTCATGAATATTATGTGTGGAATGTCAACATAGAAAAATTTGAAAAATAACGGAAATTTTTGCCTGCTGGGACACTTTCTGACTGAATTTGCCGATAGGCAGATCATTTCTTACCACATAGCTGCACAGGAGATAAGCTTATACCAGATGTGGAAAAAGAAACTGCAAAAAGTTTCTTTAGATGTGTGTTACAGCTACTATCCTCTTCGAAATTGATTTCTGCAATAACCAACCGCCTCTAATCCATCCCGACTCCAGAGTTTGATTTCCCTTATCTGTCTGCCCTCACATTTTTTTTCTGATCTGGATATACTTTGTTACTTAGTGATAAAAGTAAACTTTTCAAAATAAATGTGTTAGGGTTGCATAGTCGTCTCATGTTTTCATCAACTGATTCCATTTTTCCTCTGTTTCATACAAGGTGAACCTGGTGAAAACGGAAGAGATGGACTAGACGGAGCAGATGTGAGTTGTCATGGAGACAAATTTTTGTAATGAGTTATGTAATTTAGTGATCCTAATGAAATGAGTTATCAGAGTCCTTGCTCTTTCCAGGAAGAAACCAGGTATTACCTCTTGAAATCCGTCATTGGCATTCTGTGTTACAGCTTAGTTTATGATTCCATTTAATTACAGTTATACAAGTCGTATCATTGTAGTGATAGGGTCATATGTGCAACATTGCTTTGCAGTAAGCTTATACAGGTTCTGTAGGAACAGTGAAGTAGCATCATACAGTTCTCTATAGGATTGCTGTGGCAGGATCACAAACATTTCCATAGGTCTGCAGCAATA
>VJOZ01019781.1:1232-18112 GCA_009801055.1 Stichopus horrens | reverse complement strand
GTTTCCCCCATTTGTTGCCAGATCCATATCAGGTTCACTTGCTAGGTGACACCAAAGCAAAGCTGCTGCCTTTTGTCAACTGAAATGCTTTTCATGTGAAAAATGGAAGCTGTTAAAATATGATCACATGGCCTAGAGGGGGTTCATATTCTTGAATGAGAGTGGGGACAGAATTGGGAGGTGGTCTCATGTTGTAATGCCAACTGAAATTGATGGAAAATGTACCAAACTTTACTAACATCAATGAAACAAAACAAATTTTTCAACAATCTTCACATTACTATACTTTAAAACTAAAGATAAATTCTTTGTGGATAAGTATACCTTGTGTATAAAATCATTTTATGAATATCTTTTTTTTTCATATAAATCTCTGTACAACTACTTTTACATATTCTATCAATATCTTTACTTTCTTTAAAAAGTCTGAAGCCATAAAATATTTAATCTATCCTTGGTGAATTAAACAATCACTATTTGCTTGAAACTTGTAAATATTTTCTTTTCAATTAAGCACACTTTAATAGACTGAAAAACTTTTGCTGACCATACTTTTTTATGACATCAAACTTACAGGATAGCAAAAACAAACATATAGGCAAAGCTGGAGCAGGGGGATAAACTTAAAACACCATCTTGTTTGGCTTTTAACGATGTCTTATGTCCAGACCAATGACAAGCATTCATTAAATACAAAAGACGATTTGAAGCCAAAAAGGATGAAAAGTCATACGGACTAATGAATAACAGAGGCATAAACATTAGTTTCATTTTCATTTCCACACTGACGACTTTGTGCAAGCTTTAACTTGGGGGCTGAACTCTGCAGTATCAATACCCATGTCTACTCAGCCTCTGACGGTGTTGCTTACATCATGCACTCGTAAAAGAAAAATGAATTGAAAATGCCTGTGAATCCGAAAACCTCTTCAGAAACAGAAAACTTTGTACCATCCACCCCAACTGCACTGACTCCACCCCTTCCTCAGACCCGTCGCCACCCCCTCTTGAAACGGTTCCTCCACTCCTTCTGGAACCGTTCACCAATCACTTTCAAATATTACCTTTCAAAGAGAAGCCATCAAACAACGAAAATTGAACAAAATTTACAGGGATGATGTACACTGTCGATAAGGTCAATACGACATCTGCCGTCCATTGTGTCATACTGTCCACAGCAGAATTCTTGCCGTGCCTGTGGATTTGATAACACTGTTAGCGGACGATGCCAAGGTAATGTTTGTGTGGACATGCACAGCACAATTGTTGGTAGCGAGAATATCTACAGCTCACAATCTCATACCCTGAGACAATACCCAGGACGGACATTTACAAGCTATATGCACAGGAAGCAAAAAGGTTGAATTTTCAAATCGCTTTACTTTCACAGTGCTAGTAGTGGTCCTGAAGGGTCCTGCTTGAGATACTGTAGGGCCTAGCTCCAGCAGAGAGTAAGAAATGAACATTATACCTTCACAACCCGGACTGCTTCCCATCCTCCTTAACAACCCCATTCCCTCCCTCTTTATTCTCTTCCAACCCTTTCCCCATCGACTCCTTCCAAACAGGTCCTTTTGTACTGTTTTCTGTTCAACTTTCTTTGTCCATATTCACACCCTACAATTCTGTTCACAGTTAACACAGAGTAGCTATTACAATACAGTGATGACAGCACTATATACATTAACATACAAACCTACTTTCATTCCAAATCAAGCTGAATTACATGGCTTTGATATTTTAGTACATGAATACAAATGTAGGGCACTTAACATGTAATGTGCCAAAGTCTACCGATCCATCTCACCTCACATGAAAGAACAGAGATGCAAAAAGTAAAAAAAAAAAACTGCAGAGGTTTTCCTTTTGAGTTTAAGGTGAATGTTTTCAGGAGGGAATACACATTGCCAGAGAACTAATGACTAATAGAGCACACTGACTTTATCAAGGTGTTATTTAGTGACGAACTGTGCCCAAAGCACTATACGAGAGTATCATCAAGGTTGGACAAGTCACGATAAGAATAAAAAAAAATATCAAAATGGATGGAGCTCTCGAGAAGAGAGTACAAAAATACCGCAAGGTTAACACTATCCCCTCTTGAGAATTTTGAATGCAGCGAATCTTATCTTGGCAGATACAAAAACATCTATGCAAAAAAAAAAAAAAAAAAAACTTTTTTTGGTTCTTCTCAAAATGACACGTACATAAAAAAAGAAAAATACTTCAAGGCATGTTTATCAGCAGTTAAAGGACAAATTCATTTTCAAGAAAAAAAAATATTTAGAGTTACTGAAAAGTTAGGGACAGACCCTACTTTGTAGGCTTGTCTTTTCAAGACAGTACATGTAGAATAAACATCAGCGGCCCAACTTGAATATTACAAACAGATCAACACGTTGTCTTTTGAAGACATTTGAATATTAAAAGAAAATAATGATACTTCCACTGAAAATACCTATTAAACCTATGTAATACCCATGAAAAAAAAAATGTNNGATACAGGCCAAGATGAAAGATCAAAATGGCACATAAAATGGGTAAAATCATGTGAACAAAATGCAAAACCAACCACAAATTTCTCCATCAATAATGACAACCGATGTTTGAACTCAAATGGTCATGACAGAATAAACTACGGATTACTCTGTCTTTTTTATTGCAATATATCAAGTAAATGTGAAAGCTTTTTGACATTTTTGACAAATAGCTGAATAGCAAAAAGGCTCTAAAAGAAAAACCAATGATACAAGACTACCTTGTCACCAGCAAAAGTGCATTTTTTACCCATTGCCATTCCAGTTCTGTCTAATCACATCTCTAAAACCATCAAAAGCTAACACAAGGACTCAAAAACATGTTGGTGATGCAAATGGATAGCGAAAGAGAAACACCACCGCTTCAATTTGAGTTTTCACCCAAGGCCCCCCAAAGTTGATTACCGATCACGGTGATTAACTTGGGGGTATACAACAAAGAACAAGACAATGCGCGGTAGTCAACACGGTGAACTTCTGCTTTCATCTTATTATCGAATCAGCCCCGGGGGCAGCAAATCAATGTTGATCTCTACGACGCTCGTTTTCAAAATTCCCATCTGGTTTCATGATTTGGTTATCCTGAGAGCTCAAAGAGCAACAATCTGTAGGGATGAGTACACAGCATCAACAATAATTAACACAACATGGTACGTAACCACAAAACCTGCTTTAATATAAGTGTTAACATAAGCAAAGCGTCAGTTCCGTTATCGACCTCTTCGTGACGTTCCGCACCTACCGTGTTTCTCACGCTGTACGTGATTGGTTGAAACCTGCAGCCAATGATCGATGGAATCACGAATTAGTCGTAGGAAGATCCTCGACGTCGGTCGACATCGTAGGTTCTTACACCAACATGTTTTCTCCCCTCTGACAGCACGGAAGTAAGAAGGATTTTTCGACACTTACTTTTCAAGAATTAACTGGACCATAAATAACAAATCTTACAGCTGCTGACCCCTTCACCTTAACAAATTGGTTAAATGGACAAAATTTAATGTATTCGGTCAATAGTGAATGCAAGGAGTTCAAATATGGAATTCATTTGTCGTGTTCATTAAACAAGGATGTGAGAAAATTTTGTCTTGTAAGTGAACGTTGGTTGTAAAATACCACACAAGCTAAGACTTACTCGGAATAAAAAAAAATTGCGATGGGATTTCGCTCATTTTCCTGATTGCATAACGTAGCAAAGAGTACTTACACAATTGACAAAGTTTGCATAAATTTCAATAATTATAGAAACAATACCATCTGGTATTGATATTGAGTCTTGGTCATATGACATCATGATATGCAGGCATCAGCTATTTTGTACAAATCAAAACTTGATGCATTCAGTACTGAGTCTTTCACACAAAAGAGCTGTTACATGAAATCTGAAATGAGCGACCACGAAGAACCATGCACTGGTATGCCTGGGATACAAACTTCCAGTCCAGACCAAGGGATGTAGGTACAACAAAAATGAAAACAACAAGCTGAAAAGTAACAGCCTCAAATGACATTGGACAGGAAACCCCAACCACAGACACAAAATTTGCTACTTTTCACTAACTGTCCGCTCTCACTCGCCAACAACATACTGTAGTTGTTTTTTCACTGCTGTTATTACAGTAATTACCATCCGTACAGGTAACTACTGTACCACATGCGATCTGCCATTGTTTCAATTCAATCAGCACAGCTTCCATAGATCTTCCAAATACATGATTTTTTTTCCATGATGGCATTGCATGACAGGATCATGTAGCATCATCCCCAGTGACTGATGCATCATGCTGTGCTGTGCCTGTGTACCAAATGATGTAAAGCTACAGAATATTCCTACTGCTCCACCATCACTACTGCTGCATGACTTCCACATGATGCATGCTGGCCTGGGATCACAATGCCTTCACCAGTTCTGACAAGACAGCTGGGTAATTCTGTTCCACACTGAGCGACGGAAGCGTGAGAGTTTTGTCACCCGCTTTCAAGGCTACCAAAGCGAGTTGTGACGAGGGAGCTGTGCTCTGCTTGCTGGTTTCCAAGGAAAGCATCGGCAGGAGGCCATCCGTGACGGCATTGATCATGTACTGGTCCTTTATCAAGTGCTTGTTTGAGGATGCCAGTGAGATCTTGGAATCTTGTCTTGGTCTGGAAAACAGATGGAGACAGAAACTTGGTGAAAGGACATCTTCAAAAACAAATTAGATTTTCTATGATCAGAATGCAAAAAATATGACAACGTCATGTACCAGAAGCATCATCTACAACAAAAGTTTTCTTTTATTCTTCTGGAAGATGTCGATAAACAAAGGTTGTTTGTCTTTGCTGAGTCTCAGCTAACAGCCAGTAAATAGGATGCAGGTTCAGCAAAAAAAAATGCATAGCCCACAATAACACAGTGCATGGTCTGACTTTTACCAGTCATGGTTTTGTAAATGACATGGAGGTTTTTAAATGATAACAAAAACATAGACGGTACAAAAAGATTTCCTGTCTATGACAGAACTGTAAATTCACAGGTGATTCATATTCACATGAGTTGTTTCTGTCATCTGCAATCAGAGGCCCAAAGCACTACTGAACCAATTTCAACCTAGTCCAATTAGCATTACTTAGGGCCAGCTTAGTAGTACCATACTGTACAAGAAGGCAAGCTGAGGACTGTACAGTAATTTGAACAGGTGACCAATGCACTCAGCTAGATACCAAAGACCGAGAGAGCTAAAGCAGTGAGGAGACAGGTAAGCAATAAGCAACACAACAACATTCATGAGCAAAATGACGACCTAGGATGGAATGTCAAAATGGAAATGAAGGTATAGGCCCACCTAATTTTTCTTGGACCATTTGGCCCAGTGACTTTCTTTGGCCCCTTGTCTCCCTCCACACCTTCAAATAGTTTCATCAGCAACTCCTGGCTAGCCGGGGAGACTTTGACTATCCTGGCAGCTGGCCGTCCCGGAGGATGCCTCCTAACGACCACAGGTGACGATGCAGACTCCTGGGATGGTTCTTTACTGAGAAGCAGGTCTCTCTCGCGAGGACTGTTTAGAACCGATTTACCAGACACCTCCGTGGTACTATAAGAGTCGTGGTGTTTCTCTTTTATTTTATTCTTGTTGTTTATCAATGAAGTCTTTGGATGTACTTCTGTCGTTGCTGTGTAATTGTGGTCCTCTAGTTTAGTCCTCACGAGATCGTCGTCCAGAGTAGGAGATATCGGCCGTATTTCTGAGAGGTGGACAAACAAAGAACACAAAGCTCCATGAATTCATTATCTGTGGAGTGCCATCTGCATCGATCCCGAAACAAGCGACAATTGGCTGCCCTCAATTAAGTCTGAGATACAGCATGTTTATATGTGTAAATGGCTATACTACATTAGGAGTACATCATGGTAAGGATGAGTGTATAAAGTAATGTGTTTACTCTGCCAATGATATTATTCCCTTCAGCCAAGTTTTAACTATTTTACCACAGTTGACTGCTATTATGGCTGATTATTTGATAGAACGTAAACTTCTGTTCACGTGATGACTTCCAATGTTGGTGAGATGAGCAAGATAGGCTGACAGCTTTGGTTAATTATTCTGAACATGTTATGTTGGGCAAGTGAAGCACTATAGCAGCCAGGTCCATAGGGAAGAAAGTACATTGCTATGACTTGGTGCAATGTCATAAGTGAAGAACAAAATGTGAGGGCACTTCAGTTGTGGGGCTGAAAGCAAGATGAGTCCTGCATAGATACCTGTGCAGTGTTTTCAACTTTGAACTGAGTTTGNNNNGACTTTCAACTAAAATTGCTCATCTTGAATTGCTGTATATTCCCCACAACTCACTAGTGTGGGTATTCACGAGTGATAATACTTACCCCTTGCTTACTGTACTTATGCATTAGTTTGACCCCACTCAAACCACCATCGAAACAATTCAGACACCACTCCCTCCAGACCTAGGCTTGTTTCAATGGTGGTTTTTGGGTGGGATCAAACTTATGCATAAGTAAAGAAGGGGTAAGTATACATCTATGATGTGAATTGCAAAATATCAACTTACAAAATTGATTCACCTATTGCACCAGACAACCAGAGTTGGAAAAAAAAAGTCATGATGCTATTCTATACTGAACAGTGTTTTATTATACAATCTGAAATGATGTAGCTCAAAGTTGAAATATGTGTTCAATGGTGCTAAGTGTGACCTGAGCTTTAAATATAGAATAGCATACTGTATCATGGTAAAACTATTTGACAAAACGATTCAAGCAATTTAGGTCAACAGAGGGTACTATGATCTAAGGGACATGCTGTCACCCTATCAAATGTGTGACTTCACTGCAAGTACGATGTGCCACAAGTGCCACAATGTTAGGTGCCACCATGTCAAGTGCCATGATGTTAAATGCCACAACGTCACAGTGGTGGTATCATATTCTTAAGTGTTTATTATTTCCATTTCTATAGAAGCAGTAAAATAAATGAGATACACATGTTAATAAACATTTTACCACATTTTCTGTGAGAGTTTTTGACAAAACAAGACTTATCAGGTATGCGTAGAGGAGAATCTAACTCCAGCATCATCAAGTTTAAAATTTCACTCCCCTTTCAAGAAAAGATGTCTCAAAACAATATTAATGTTGACAGTGGATTTAAGTTAATATAAGCACTTGCCAAAGAAGGTTCATTACATTACTCTCAATCACAACGTGTTTGTTGGTACCAGGCTGAGTTAATGTGCAGAGTACATGGTATTGAAAAGAGCTATTAATTGAAAAGGTTCTCAATTGGCCTCCGCCCTGCTGTAAAAGCAGTCATGACATATTGCAGTATATATACTAAAAGCCTAACCAGTACTGTAGTGCAGGCACAATTATATGAGTAAGAACATCAAGGTTACAATGTATCAAACCAGCTTGTTTTCAAAAGGTATTTCAACTAAATCAGTTTTGATATTAAGTATAGTAACTGCACAAAACAAATTTAACAAAGCCTGATTTTGCAGCCCAGGGGATTTGCAGCAAACCATTTCACAACTAGATTAATATCCCCTGGCAATCTTGCAACTCAAGGCACTTGTTGTAGCCTTTGACATCAATTTGGGCTTTCAATTTCAAGAAACTGGGAAACTGGGAGACAATTAGAATGACAAACCTGTCAACAAATGTTTCCAAGTATATTAACAATGAAGAAGATCAACCAAATGTAGGTTGCTTGTGTCAGCGATGGTAACAAAGTTGATCAATTTCTGTCAAAAGTTCTGGCGATCTGGTGATGGGTTTCACCTACCTGAGGGATCCACGTTGGAATGTTCTGATTTACATAATGGGGGCAAGACAGGCAGGTACATATTCCCTGGAGACATCGTATTTACAGAATTAGGCTGCTGCCAAAAAGACTGAGGTAGGGCTCGCAACTTCATTGGTAACGGATCTGTGAAACAGAGAAAATTGAACTTATTGAAGTCAAAATCACATTACATGGAAACCAGTTTAACAATACTGGACATGTAACTTGCCTTGTAATGCATAATGCACTTACTTATAAAAATACAGGTACAGTAAGTTAGTACACAATCTATGTTTAAACTCACTACATACAGTCATACAGTACATATGTACTGTAATAATAGCACACATGTAACACCTGGTGTGAAATTTCAGGCAAAAATGATATTCTTGAAGAATCCATGGTTATATATTTGAAAAAATTTTTGGCTCATAACAACCAAACAAAAACGCATATGTCTACGATGCCAGGTAAATGTCTATGATGTGAATGAATAAAATTGAATAAGTTTGATAAATTTTAAGATGAAGATGTATAAAAGGATATAAATTTCCTGTTACAGAATCTCAGCAACTTTAGAGGCAAAATGAGAAGATTTATGCCCGTTTCAAATGGACCAGCTAGGCAACAGATTAAGGGTTGTTGGAGTTAAAAAGAAGTTGGAGGTAAAAAAGCACAATACTAAGCTGATGATACCACACGTACTGTATGGTAGATGAGAGTGCAGAAATTATGCTGAGATGTGAGATGAAAGTGTAATTCTCACTTTAATCTTTTATTGAACGAGAGGCAGATAATAATAGCAAACAAACTATTCTAAACTTTCTCATTTCATATCCGCATCTGGGATGAGCTACTGTAAGCGCATAGTTTGACAACATTATGTGATTATACAGGGCAGTAGATTCCTTGCTGAACAATTATATTTAATGTCAACACAAAACCAGTAGAAAACAGTAACCAAATGTCAATAGCTGAATGACTTTGTGTTCACTCCTAACTCTTACCCTCCCTTTCAATACTGCGAGCAACGGCACAAGGATCTCAATGAGGGGTGTAATGTGCATATACTTGGGTGCCATTCAACAACTAGTTCTAGTGTGAGACTTGTTTGTTTCCGAATTACATTAAAAACAGGTTCCTGTTAACCATTTCGATCATTGCAGCAACATTGCATACTATGCAAGAATAATAGAATAAAGTGCTTTTTAATGCTATTGACAGATTTTTTGGGACACTGCAACCGTGTTGCACATCAAATTGATCTTGATTAGTCACTAATCAGGGACAGTTTGTCAGCCTAAAGAGGACATTTCCTTTTCAGAAAGTTTAATACAGGTCTACTTTCCTACAGTTCTTTAAAACTCATCCAAATGTGATGTATTGTGGACACAATTAACTCCACAGATATTATCCACCAATAGCTGTGCATCTCTATTTAAATACTTCACTCTATCACAGGGAACGCACAGTACAGTGTGTTGATATAATCACACGTGTCTGGATGGGAAGAGCCTAGGCTTCCAAAGACTTTTTTTTTCCTGTGATTATTTATGTTGAAGCTTACAACTGGATTACCTCTGAGGGTTTGTCAGCCCTTGGCACTACGAATTAGAATCTTAAAGCTTCCTTACAGTGCAATGTGCAGTTTATTAATTTCAACCGTGCTGCTCTTGAGTGAGTTAAAGATAATGGTGCCTAGGCACCCAGCGAGAAACATATTACAAAAAGATAACAGCTTTTCAGGCAGAATATGGGCACATATTTCCCTTGTGGGAAGAGGGATGTTGATTAAGGAGGTTCATTTTAGGACATTTTACAGTACCGTAAGAGGAAGAATTAATGTTCACATGGAAGGAGATACAGTAATAGTTTAGCATCAAAGCTAAGGTTGACACTTTAGCATGCTATACAGTACACTAAAGTACAATGGGGTATATTCACGTACAATCAAGTACAATCGCACATAGGAACCTACAGTAGCCTGGAAGTGAGCGGTGCTATGCTGGTTTCACCCATTGATGAATTTGCTTCATCATCTAAACATCTAACATTTTCCAGTATTGGGAGAAGTAGTGTGACAAATTATGTACATTTCGGTGCATACTCACTTACGACAGTAAAAATAAGAATGACACATTCTAAAATGAGAGAATAAAGGTCTGCAGGAAGAATAAGGGCAAAATACAATTCTGCGATCGTGATGTATCGTACAGTACTTAGAGCACCAGCACTCTAGGCATGGCAGATGGCAGTGCATTTATTATGCTGCGACAGGCAAGTAAGGAGTGAAGTATATCTCTCGGCATGCCATGTACAATGCAGCTGTGCAATCATATACAGGTTGTTTGTGCTTGGGAGGTTAAACATGGGAAAGAAATTCCTCTCTAAAAAAAATTTGGGGAGGGATTTTCAAAACCAAGGAGGAAGTTGTCACTTGGGGAGGATTCTATAGTAAATTTGTCAGTTGTATCATGTGGCTACGACCTCAGATGTGGAAAAGTTCGAGGGTTTTCCCCGGAATTCGGACAACACACGTAGGATTCACGCAATCCCGCACCTTGGCAGGAACACAATTTTAAGGAACTTGATTATACACACTCAGATGGTGGGCACAATGTTGGCTATATTTGTGCAGTAAAACCAACCTTTACCAACAATACATTTAGTATATGAGTGTAAGCAAGGGGTAATTCAGTAATATCCTTAGTCCTTATAAATACTGTTTATATAGTAAACCAAGGTAATCATTCACATGAAAATGAGTGAGAAAGGAGTATTAAGCTAATCAAAATTTGTGAACTCCAAATTCTGCTGAGATTACCCCATTTCCAGTAAGAAACTGATCAAGAGAGTATTGCTTTTGATAAACGTATCAGTGTGTAGTTTACTGTAGGTCGTATTAGCAGCCGTATAATGCATTTTATTATGTTTCATCATTCACCTTTTCAAATAGTTCAGGGAAGCTTGCTTGACCTTTAAAAAGTGATGTCATAATAAAAAAAAATACATTTTGGGGATTTTGGGCAATTCAGCACAACTTTTGTACAGCAATAAATTTCTACTTACACAGTACATATACACACTAAATCTTCCTGTCCCAAAATAATGCCCTTGAACTTTAAATCAATTTGTACTTATTCCCCTGTCCCCAAATGCTCTGTCGCCAACAGTAATTCCAACTGCAGTAAAATGAGGATTGAGCCCGAGCGTTTATCACATCACTTCACAAAAACATGAACCGTTGGGAAAGAAATTCAAATTTTTTTCACTTGGACTATGAATCGTGATATTCAATCCACTTTTTTTTTCTGACAGAACTAATTCACACATTTCCCCTGTTGACTCACAATCACACCTATCTAGTTTTACAAAACATTAAGTTGGCTGTTTGCATCCGGCGAGGATATTTGCACTTCCTCAACACTTGGGTCTTGCTTTGCTCTGTTGACTCGACTTGTCATGGCGATCAGTGCTCTGCCGACTGACTTCCCGAATTCACTCCCGAACTGATAGTCATATCACCTCGCCGTTCCGTTTCTCTGATGTAATTTGCCGACGTCGAAAACCTGCCTGAGAGTTTTAGTCGCCTCTTCAAAAAATTGAAGATGCTCTGCAATGCAAATATTTCCAGAACCAGAGGGAATTGAGACAGGGCAGAGCCCACGGAGGACTTTGTGCAGAGAAATTTTTACTTGAGATGCAGTTTATGATGAAAGCAAACACAAGTGAGGTTGCACTTAGGCTATTTTAATTATGTTTTGTTGTCACTTAACAGAGACGACTTTCATCGAGCACTTTACGAAGAGGAAAAATCTGTTTTTCTTTTTTTCCTTTTCCTTCTTTGCTCTTCAGAAGTGAAGGATGCCGCATCACATGTACAGGTAAGAGGAAGATGTACTCTTGTACAGCGTGTCTATTGTGTACTGCGGACTACTATACTCAGCATGGCTTTTGTGTCATAATCAACTCACCATCGACACATCGATGCCGCATCGCCATGGCAACAACTTTTAATCAGCACAAAACATGTTGCCACCAGAAGTCTTACACAAAACAGAACTTCCTCCCATTAAAAACTAAAAACAACAAAGCTTAAAAAGCTGCAATATTTTATTTAATTAATATCGATTTAAAACTTAAATGCAATGCTTGTCTATATAGCCATAAAATGAAGTTCAAAGGCAAATTCACCACCAGTGCAAACCACTAGAAATCATAGCAGATATTAGCAAATGTATCAAATTCACTGAGGAGGTGCCACGGTAAAGTAAAACTCTACACAATGAAACAGATGTTGCTTTATCCTTCTTAAAATGTTAAGTGGTGCTATATAAGTGCACATGGTACTGCATGGCATATATACATGTACAGCACTGTACAGTAGCCTTCACTAGAATCTTCAAATTTAAACAGGTTCCGATAAAATTGGGTGAGGGACTAGAATCTCGGTTTCGAAACTGGACTGAGATCCAAATCTGTAGGGGGTGGTAAAAAAATTCAAATGACCTGCAGTAGAGAAGAAAGGATAACCTTGTAGAGATGTGGATTAAGACAGGGGGAAATGTAAAGACACAACAATAGCACTTTGTTTGAGTGACAAATGTAGTTAGCATCAAGGTACCATGCATGGGTATAATAACCTTCCCTTTACTACCTCTCAGGTATTAAGAAATATGTCTGAACCATACTGAGGACTCTGATGTAATTTCACTGGGCTCAAGAAACAACAGTTACTTGGTCAAGCCTGACTTTCTCAAAACTACTGTAAGAGGGACAGTAAAAAGTCTACAATGCAGATTTAAGCTAACTGCATAATATAATAAGAAAAATACATTTTAGGCATACAGAAGGTCTGGCTACACACATGCAACTTATTTTATAAGAAGGCTACTGTCACAGCAAACTACAGTATGCTGCAAGTAATATTACGCTGCTAACGATCACAACAATCAACTATATTTGTTCAATATTTACAGCACTTTGTAAAGTCTTCACACAATTATTTTACCCTACTATGTACAGAGGGAACATATGAGATAGACATACAGTACTGCACATGAGGTCAATTGGCATTGTTCAAAATGGGAAGGACTACAAATTTTATCTGCCAGTTAGGAATGAAAAAATGTCATTATTCAGAGGGGGCTCTGGCTATTTACAAAATGCAGTAATTGTATGGAAGGAATGCATGAAAGAGAATTTTGTTCAGGCAACAAATTTGTACCTTATTCTTGAGATTAATGCTACTCAACTTGTTTGTGAAAATAAATTTTCAAGTTTTGTACCGATAACTTACGAATATCAGTGATTTGTTCTAACATCACTTCATGAAGTAACTAACGAACGCTACAGAACGAAGATGGCAAATTATACAACAGATGGCTTCAAAACACAAGAATGATGAATTTTTGCTACTTGTTGTCATTACCTAACGAAACCTCACAGCTCTAGGGGATATTTAACTGATTTAAGCTTGCAAAGCTTTCCGATCATCAATGAAAGTAATAATTAATCTTTGCGAAGTACTTTAAAAAGAAAATTATTAGACATGGAAAATAAATGAGATTGATAACTATGTGTTACAAAATTAATTATGAGTCCATATTCCAGAATGTAATTAACCATAATTCAAAGGCTTGTCATTCAATGTCTTCAAAGAGGGCACAGTACTGTGCAGCATTTTTATTTGCATACAAAATATATAGGTCAACTACTGTAAGTAATGCAGACAATAAAGTCTGCCATATAATTTATACCATGAATCTTAAGAATGATTTCCACTACTGTAAGGCAAAGATGAAGGAAAGAAAAAAGAAGCAGAAAAGTTACACAAACCTGACACAAATATCATTAATAACAGCAAATTAAGGAGATGCATACAAAATACCATGTTTCCTTACTACAATGCAAAAATTACTACCAGAGATAATACCAGCAAATTTAACACAAATTAAGATGTTTACAGAATTAAGTAAAACAATTATATTAAGGGCAAAATTAGAAGCTAAAACAAAAGCATGGAAAATCCTCCTACATAAATCCATACAGGCACAGAAAATCTTATCAGCATACCATTAGCTGTTCAAAGGGTAGATGGAAACTTGGAATTTTGGAAACCAACAATTTTAGGAAAACAATAGATGAACATCTCAATACTTAGAGGGGTTGAAGCAGAAGACTCACAACACTGAAAATGTAATGAAGGGTGCACTAAAAACTGAAAAGTCTTTCCTTCCACTCTTCAGTCAACAACTGTTCAAACCCACAGTCAACCAAGAGAGTGAAACAGGGCCTACTGTATCTGGTTGAGGTCAATGTAGTGTAAGCCCTTGTACTTGATAACAACACAATGAATTGTAACAGTTTTCAAGTTTTGGACAGTTTAAAACCCTCAACTTTACCAAAGAATTTATAAAAGCCCATAAATCCATGTGGTTCAATGAAAGTTTTCAAAGATTGTCAAAATATATTTTTTGTAATGTTTTGCATACTCTGTAATATTTATTGTCTTATGTGCAGTACATATTGATGTCATGAAGATGATAACATCAGCCTGGCACACTACAAAATCACAAAATATCATCATTTATGTTGCCATGGTAAATCGCACTACAGCACGGTGAGGTAGATGTAAATACAGTGTGTCACGAACGATGATAACAACAATCATGAAATATGAATAAAACATGAACACGTAACGAGAATCCCTCCTCGGCGAACAGTCACGAGGAAGAGAACAGAATTAACAACCACGGAGTACGATGCGATTCCATATCTTTCAGGAATCAAACAAATTTTGCCATTTGTAATCTTGAATTATTAGGCACAATTACTTTACCATGCTTAGAGTTAAATCTATGTCTAATTCATGTATCTGGGAGTACTGAACACTGTGTATACTGTAGTGCGTACTGTACAGCACATCTATCCATACATGTACACAGGTACACTGAGCCTCACGCAGACACTCCTGTTTATGATTCATGCATTACGAGATGGATGATAAATCCATACATACAGCATTTGGCATAATAAATATAACACGATGAAGACTTCCATTTACACAGTCAAAAGAATATCTAATTTGCAGCCAAGCGTAAAGGAAGCCAAGCGGAAAATGCAGCCTCTTTTGTGGGTGGGGTGTTTGCGAGAGACGTCTTTCATCGTTGCGTACGGAAATTGATTGAATCATGCCTCCAGTTATCCTAACAGACGTAAATGCGACGTTATTTCTCTCGGCAGGTGCTGAGGGGATGACTTGGCTGGAACATTGACGGTAACACCCTACTACAGTCTGGGAGGGGTCTGCCAGCTACACGCTGACAAACAGTTACTGTTCCATTCGTCACTTTAGTTTAAGATCAAATTGGATTTTTAAGACCAGTGCAGTTTGTCATCACCTCGGCACCTCCCTTGGCTTTTCAGCAGCAGGTCAATTGCAATTACCAACAAATGACAGGCTTTATTAGTTAATGTACTTTACTGTATGGTTTTGCAATGCCAAATTGCTTCGCTAATTACCGTACGATGGTACATGTCACGCTGCCACGCGTGCAAGATTTGCAGAGAGCTGCGTGCGATGACGTAAGAGGTGACGGCATGTTCACTCACTGTACGGTAATTTCATTGAACGAATTGCTGTACAGGCTGTTGCATTTCATTGAATGAATTGCTGTACAGGCTATGATGCATTTCGGTACTTTACGAAGAGGGTACAGGTAAATCTTGGCATACAGATGTAAGGTAGGTGAGAGGTTTAGCTAAATTAAAGCTGCAGTGTGATTACACTATCAACGACTGAAAGAGTCAGGATTCAGCAACATGACAGGATACAATATAGTGTATCAACTTTTATATATTGCACTGGGCTACAATGCAAAAATTGAAGGCTAAATTAACCTGTTCTACAGTCTATACCAAATTGTGTCACAGCACTTTGCAACATTTGTATTGACTACATAAACAGTGAAACTACAAATTAAACAGGCAGTCAAGAGCCACAATACCAGACAAATGGAAAAGCTGCATGAGTACTGTACAGGGATAACTTGCTAACGTTCATATAACATGACTGTAGTTCTTTGTTTGTAAAAAGAAAAGAACAAGACACAAGGACCGTATGATCATGGTCTTGTTCTCTCACTTAAATTTACTTGAACTAGTCCATAAGTTTGAACTGGTCTGTGTGTCAGAATTAGTCCATGGATTGGAACTTGTCTGTAAATTTGGATGAGGGCATTGCATAGTTGACAGCATGGATTGATACAGCATTATGAGTATCATGTCATGAAATAATCTTGAGCATGGGCCGAAATGTGTTGCCAATTTACTGTAGAGTTAATTGAACTTTTGAAAATGATGTTCACTACTGTACAGTACCCATACAATATTATACTTATATACCTTCATGATATTTGGTGCAGTAATCTCTTAATTACTGTATGTGTCAGATCATGAAACTAAATTGGGACCAAAATTACTGTAATTCTCAATTGGGACCAAAATTAATACAACATCAGGGAATAATTTCATTTTCAAAATTTGTTTATCAGTTTTTAGGATTCTTGGGTATTTTTGTTGTAAAATCTGTGAAAGCCCTTATATGTTGCAGTATCACAATATTCCATTTATGCAGCAATTTGACCATTTTGTGTAGCAAAATGAGATGCAATACTGGATTAATTATTCCCTACAACATGGAATTATGACTTAACATTGAACTGAAGCATCAAGCAAGGCACCAAAACCCTATTCACACACTAGGACAAATGTATATATGCTGTTGTGCAGTGTAAATCCTTGTACAAAAAGCCTAAGAAATGTACAGTCCAGTCAACATGCACCATTAAATTTGACAAGAAAAATTGATATCAACTTTACTGAATGGAATGCAACTGATGGTAATCAATAAACCGTCATGAGTAACTTAATTGCTACGGCTTTCTCCAGTAGAAACATGTCAAGCCATTTGAATGAGATGACAGGACACGGTGAATGTTCGGCTTAATAAGGGCACAGTATCCTCAACCAGAATGTAATAAAAAACCGATGGTTTCAA
>VJOZ01019780.1:1104-22976 GCA_009801055.1 Stichopus horrens | reverse complement strand
TTCATGTCGTTCTTGTGTTTGAGCTCTGCCTCGTATTCAATGGTTGCTATGGAGATGAGCAAAATTGAAGATTGTGTCATTCCTATCATGAAATGTTGCTGATCCAGGGGGAAAGTGTGCTCAGTAACAGATTTAAATAGTTTTGCCCAGAAAGGCCAACCACTTCCTGCAGAAAGCACCCCAATAGAAAGCCTTTAGCGGTAAAGCCTTTAGTAATTTGTAAAATTAAATTAATAAATTAATCAGGGAGAAGGGACAGGTTGCATGCTATTTATCAGAAAACTAATAGATCCAACATTTACAACAAATGGGCTGATCTGCGTTCAAGAATAAAAAAAGACGTCCACATCTCGCATACTAATTATATCAACGGTATGATTGGAGATATTAAGTACGACGCTAAACCTTTTTGGAGGTACATAAATGGCCAAAGGAAAGACAATCATAGTATTTCCCCCCCCCTCCATCCCCTTAAGACAAATAGCAAGTTAGCTATTACTGATTTGGATAAGGCCTGTGCATTCAATGCTCAGTTTACTAGTGTATTCACTGTTTGTTTTGTAAACTAGATTGAAGCATGGATTTTGTTTTCTTTGATTTACAGGGGAGCTTGATGAAAAGCGCATGCAGTCACAACCCTGACTTCCTATCTCCAGCAGAAAAGTATCAACTGTTTGTTTACTATGCTGATGCTTTGTATGAACAAGAGGAGTACAGAAAAGCTGAGGTACATGTACACAAATGACTTAGTCATTCTTTGCCTTTTTTGTTTAGTGTTAGCTATTTTTGAGTAAGGTTTACTTTTAAGTGTGGCACTTGTTGAAAACTTACACCATAGATCTTAGATGTGTTTTGATTTTTACTCACACATGTCCTGAAGAAACAGTTTGTTTCTCTTGAATTTGTTTTAATGGTATAATTAAGTGATTACATGTATCAGTGAGGAGCAACAGCTACTGACAAAATGGTCTATCCTCTTATTTTAGGAGAAGTCAACAAGTCTCTCCAATCTGTGTAGTGTGGACTACAAAATTATCATCAATGTAAGGCCCTCTTGCTAGGGTTGGTGCCATTATGTGCTTTTGATAGAATGTTATTAATATCCATATGCTTCTACTAACTTTTTGATATTTGTGCCACACTCGTACAAGTATATCACAATGGCAGTATATAAGGTAAACTTTGAGACTCCTTAATTTTCAAGGCCACCATGTTCTGTTACGAGAAATAAATTTCTCATTATGAGACATTGTATGAAAACTTTCTCATGCTGGGAAATTCCTCAGGAGAAATTTCCCATAATGGTCTCAATTTCTTATACAATTCTCATGACAAATTTCTCATGATAACCTTATTGGAAATTTTTACAAGGGAATCCTGCCTCACCAATCTGATCGAGCACTGTATTCTTGAAATGTGTGCAATTCTAGACTTAACTAAGTAGTGTTCTTAATTCTTAAATATTAACTTAATACAGTACTGATGAATTTTGAAGCAGACTGAAGTTCTTTTTTCAAATTAGGGTTTTCAAAGAGAGCTGCAATTTAGAAGGAGATTTCTCCTCTGTTAGAAATGTCACACTTCCTCAGGGATGAGTAAACTTCTTAAGGCACCCTTGACTTTTGTGTGATACATCCAGTCTCCAGTTAGTATCCAAGTAACCTCTTTTCACACCTGTTTATGCCATATGACAGAGACAATCCTTTAGTCCCAAAGTTGTTGCCAGCTGTCAAGTCCGGGACCACTGTCCCACAAATCAAAACAACTGTTTGTCTCAGTCTTCAAGGTACGCTGGTGTATGATAGTCAGGCATAGAGCTTTTGTCATAGGCAAATGATTGCAAGGATCATAAGACTATAACATTATGTAACATTTTATCAATTTTTGCAAACGTTTAAACCTAGTTGGAGAAGGAAATATCGATGTTCAGCCAGTGACACAACTTACTGTATTTGATGCTGCTGTGATATGTGTTGCAACGAGTTGTAAGTTCAAAACTTATTTGAACAAATAACAACTGGCATTGTCATAGCTACAGACTATATTTTCTGATGTTAATTTATGATGTAGCAGACAACATGAACTTTTTATGATAAGTTCCTAATGAACCCTTTAAAGTCCATTGAATCTTCAAGTGGTGAACAAAACATATGACCTTGGCTACAGCTAGTTGGGTGCAAAGGGAGTGGTTTCTGTTATATCTCCCTCTAAATTGAAGCCTCTTGTTCAAACTGACTGATTAGACCATCAATAACAATGAACTCAGAGGGTATGGAGTGACATGTGCACCAATGATTTTATTTGACTTTGTCATTGCTGTTTTGTTTAACATTCAGGCTACGTATGAAGAAGCTATCCAGATAAAGAAAGCCTTCACAAAGACGAAGGAAAAAACGCAAGATCCCCGACAGAAACTGTTACAGCAATCCTGGAATAGCGAAGGCCTACCCTCTGAAATTGACGTTCGCTTCAAGATGCACAAATGTTTCATGAAAAGGAAAAGCTACCGTGAGGCTATTGCTACGGTAGGACTAAAAGAATGATCTTGTGGCCTATTTATTTGTCCTTGTAAGAGATATTTATGACCACAAATAATGCAGTTAGCATAGTATGAATATTACAATGAACAATGTGAAGTTGTGTTTACAATTATATTATGCACATTATTTGAGATTAAAACACAAACTGACAAAATGTTGATCTCTTGTATCAACCCCTTTAGTGCTTGTTTTCTTTTTCTTTCATAGTTCATACTTATTTCCAACGAAGCATTCAGATATCATAAGTGATGCAATATTTTCTTATTAGGCTTTTTTGCCGGAAGGTGGGGGGGTTTCAGCGGTTTGTTTCTTGATCTGGATTGTATCAATTGAAACCTGTCAGATTCCCACATGGAATTCAAGGTCAAACCCTATCTTTTTATATTACACCTTCATCAAACCATTGAGTTTACTGTAAGCTCAGTGAGTTCAGTGTATTTGTTCTCAGTATACCATTTCCTTGGTGGGTGTTGCATGCGATATGCCCACTACGATTCGAAATGATGGTACTATTGACTTGGTACAACAGCCCATTCCTTGCACTATTCTAATTAATGTGCTCTCATTGCTTATTAAAATTCCTAAGTATAAATCTCCCAAGCATTAGACTTCAAATACAGGAATAGCCCCTTTTCTTTAGTTCCCGGACAACCCACCAGGCCAGCAATCACTTATTTATGCATTGCACCACTCTCAAAGTTCCCCATTTCAAAATTTTTCATATTTCCTCTCTTTCACATTTTCAGGTTTTACAAAATCTATACATTCAAAATTGTTTGTAGTGTCTGAAAGTGTCACATTGGCGACACCATTCACTTTCAAAGGATCGTTCTTGGAATTTTGGTACTTCACTCCCCCCTCCCCCCTCTCCCTTCAACATATGACCCTAGTTACAGTTCTGTCCGTACATACCTCAGACTACATGGCAGTTGTAAGGAAGTAAGGCATATATGTTTCACAGGATAAAAAACATATTTTTAAACCAATATTTGTGGACACAAAATGATAAATTATTCAGTATAAGGAAGTTTGGTATTCTTGTAATCTTATCTGATGAATCCTGTCTCTGAGTATAATTCTTTCCAAAGCTACTATATTTGTGCAAAGGTGTAGAAATGCCTGTGTTAGGGTACCCACTTTTTTGTTGGTACCACTTTTTCCTCGAAATCCTTACTTGATCCTAGGTACTTATCAATACCCCTCCTTTGTTTGTATATGCTATTGATGTATGGCTTGTAACAACAATTTTTAAGATTTGAGAAAATATTTGAGATTTGTCTTCCTTTCCTTAAAGCTTGAAGCCATTCCTGCAAAGTTGAGAAAGCCCAAAGTGAACATGGCCTTGGCCAAACTTTATCAACGGTTTGGAAAAGAAAGATCAGCTACAACTGCTTACAAAGAGGTCTTGAGGTAGGAACTTGCCAAAGCATTTCAAGTGTTATTGAGTGCAGGAAATTGAATAGTACAGTAATCATGCTAACTGATCTCTTTGAACATGTGGCTAGAACATCTAGTGGGATCATTTTTAAAAAGTTAAATCATTTTTTCATCACTTCAGAGCGCAAGAAGAGGTTTTTGCCAGTGACTTGATGTTTTAGAGACAGAAACAGACTGCGGAACTGAACTGATGGATATTCTAAAACCACTTCGTGCTTAATTTTAATGCAGAAAATTTTTTCGAAATTCAAACAAATTAAAATTTTTTCCTCAACATTTTTGTCGTTGCATAGGTTTGTTTGACAGATTATAATACAGGAGTGTTTGTTTGATAACAAAAGGTGCAAATCAGAGGCATCATAGCATATGGAAGAAGTCAAAGGGTTGATGCATTAATAACAATAAAAAAAAAAAAGACAGTCCAAGCTGAAGATGCAGTTACATTTATTGTATATTACTGTGACCAGAAAACTTAGCACACCGTAATTCCAACTTATTTGTAACGTTGCTTTTAGGTAGTGTCTGGTATGTGTACATCTTTACTACTAAGTCTTTCCAGTGAAAAAATAGGAAAAAAATTGATGAGGAAATTAGCTATTTGATAGTTGGTCATTGATGATATTTAGTGTCCTGTTGTATTTATACTTACAGGCAATGCCAGCTCGCTTTAGATGCGGCAATGGGTCTCTTTTCTCTTGGAGTCAAAGGGACAGAGGTAGCTTCCTTGACCATAACTAGTTTACCAAATGCTAACCAGTTGGAATGGTGAGTGTGAGGTTAAACTATATATAGCACTGAATCAGAAAATTTCAAATACATTCCTGCCTTTCCTTGAAGCTTGGAATCTAAGACTTGAACTTAGTGATGTTCAGTACATTTCTTTGTTTCTGTGATTGTAAACACCCAAACCAATGATGTTTGATTTTATGTCTGCTGGTTTTAAGCCATCTATGTACTAATGATGTTTTGACTTCTTTTTTTTTCATGATTACAACTGGAATATGCAAGCAGTTCCATGGTTTGTTGTGCATGTATTATTATCTTCACATGAATCAGATGTTTTCTTTTGAATATCATGCACTGTGGTCAAATGTTTTGTTACGCTGAAAGATCATTGTTTTTCTAAGGGTGACCTGACTATGAAGCATGACGTCACACCCGGACAAAAAGGTCGTGTTTCTCCGGGAGGATTTGCTTCTGTTTTTAGGAGACTAGGAAGAGCGATTCAGTTTTCATTTTCTGTAGTTTATTCACTTCATTTTCAAATTCTTCATGAATAATTCTATATTTTTCAACACCCTCTATGTTCTGAATGCAGGTTAAATTTCTGGCTTAAAGGTCATGCCTACAGCGCAAGTAAAGAATATTCGAAAGCTGTCAGTACTTTTAAAAGTCTAGAGACGGGGGTAAGTTGAATCAACGTAAAGAATCTCATCGTTTCACTGTGTGCGCTGGTATTAACAAACTGCAGCATGCAACAGTAATTATTGCGATACAAAATCTCACAGCATAAATTAGCATTGCATACAGTTTTCAGTGATTTCAGTGGTACTATCTTTGTACACTTCTCTTACAGTATTTTACTTTTCTTAACACACCATTGAAAAGAAATGTCATATGGTGGGAGGTATGATTGTATAATTCTTTGCTATTATACTCCTCGCTGAAATAATTTACCTCTCTTCTTTCGTCAGAGTGTCCTGAGGAACAACACCAACGTTCTCTGTTGTCTTGCCGAGAACCACTTCCTCTCCGGAGACTACGTCAACGCTGGTCTAGTCTATCAGCGCATCCACAGCTTGGACCCGCTCAATATCACTGGGATGGACTTCTATGCATTCATTTTACACAAGCAGAAGAAAGCTCACGAACTGCAAAGGTAAAGTCGATCGTGACGGCTCTCTTATTGAGGCAAGGTACTAGACAGTTACTTGAGAGGGTTAACATACTGTTCAAGTTCAAGTTTATTTTTCACCTCAGAATACTAGCAATTAACAATAATGTACAATACAATGTATTAGGAAAACATAATAGCATTCAAGGTGAAAGGAGCCAGAGAGAAGCAGAAATGCTTTTACTAAGTCAGACTAGTCTTGCTTCAAATAAAAATGTATTCTGTAAAAGAGTCAAGACATGCATGGTAACAGAAATTCTGAGCAAAACATTTTATCATCCTCAAAGAAGAAACAATTTAGCTTTCAGCTTTTTTCTTAGGAGTGGGACACTCACATAGAAAAAAGTTGAATGTATCTGATTTCAGTCAGTCTGAGAGATTTGAGTGCCATAGACAGTATTTGCTGTTTTCTTAAACTTTTTGTTCTTTGACCTTTGAGTTGCAGTGTTTATGCTTCATTTGAAGGAACACTGCATGCAAAGTATTCCTCCTTAAATCGCTTGATGTATTATTACACATTGATTTTCTTTACTCCTCTTTTACCTTTCTCCCCACAACAAATGCAATCTGCTTAGGTGTACTAAGCTTTATTTGGCACCAACTCAGTATCTGCCCTACACCCTCCATTGCAATACTGCCCTCTTCCTTCTAGCTTTAAAGCCTGAAAGGCTTAACATGTGGCTCTTTTAAGTGCTAGGTTTTTCTTTCATCTTGGATGAAATTTTACCTGTTTTGGATTTCCTGTCTTCCTTCTAGAATTTGGACATCAGTTTCCTCGGAGTTCCCTCTCGTTTGAAAGTTATGATCAAGTTCTTAATTCTCTTTTGGTAGAAATTTTATTTTCAGCATTGCCAAGTCCCTTAAATAGGACAGTGGCAAAGTTAAAGGGAAAATGCAGTCACCCCCAACTGAATTAGTACTGTACCCCTCGGTGCTAATTTATGAATGGCCATTTTTCATTGTATGATATCATTTTTGTTATTGAATTGCTTCATTTTGGTGCATAACACCTTGCTTATGAAGTAATGATATTTAGCAGCATCATGAAATGTAGAAGAGAAATAAGAAGAAAATTGGAAGATTTTGATGATTTCTGAAAATAAATCAGTGACAACTGCTTATTTGTTTTAGGGACCATTTCACCCATCAAATGTTACATATGGTGCCATCATTACATATGTATGGCACCTTCTAAGATGTATCATGTTTATGGTGTATTCGGAACATGACTGCACAGTAATCACAACTGACTATGCGGACAATTGTTTGTTTTGAAAATGTGTACTGTCACAGATATTGAGATCTACCTCATCAACATTCCAACCAGCCACTGGTTTCCATCTTGTTTTAATTTGACTGTGCTTCCTTCTAGCATGATTAACACTTTTACCTTTTCTTCTGAAGCCAATCGAGAAGATTGAAATTTGCATTTTAAGTAATAAGGTGGCAAAATATTTTGATAGCAAATATGAAATGAAACAAACGATTGCATTTTTAGATATGTTGTGTACTTTAGCCTACATGGAGAATCTGTCAGCTAGTGGTACCATCATGCGAGAACCAAGATACACAGAAGACTTGAACTATAAACTGTGACATTCACTCAAGTGCCTCATGTTTGTAATTTCAACTTGTTTTCTTAAATGAAGTTGGTTCAACACTTGTAAAAAATGACATTGCACAATTGCCTTTGTTTACAAATGAAGGAGAACCACATTATGGCAATATGGCCCTTCTTGCCTTTGCATTTTCTGTTCGGACAACCAATATGTATTTCGGACAACTAAATGTGGGAAAGCAGGTTTTCTGCAGGACAGCTTTGAATCCTGCCTAAAATTCAGGTCTGTTCTATCATGTACTCTAAGACATGGACAATTTCATCAATGCATCCTTGAAGATCCCTGAAGGTTTATTGTTTAGTAAGGTTATATTTGGGAAACCAAGAATACAGAAAAATGTTGATGAAGAAAGTTTTTCATTTCTTTGACAGTCTTGCCAGCAAGATGATGGCAGTAACAGATCGAAAACCAGAACCGTGGATCGCCATGGGTTACCACGCACTAATATCGGGGCACAGCAGTAAGGCCTGCAGAACAGTTTACTTTGCAAACAAGGTATATAATGATTACAGTGGAACAGGTGTCCAGGAAACTGGGTAGCTGGTGCCACATACTGCTACACAAATCTCTACGCTCACACTTGCAGTTTTCAGTGTTTCACTCGCCACTCCTGTTAATTCTTCCCTCTTCCAACCCCCCCCAGAAAAAAGTTACTGTTGGGTCTAAAACCAGGACCCACATTCTTGTAGTCCATAGCTTCTGTTAGGCTATGAGTTGTGTAGTCACAATATGGCACTTGACTTTGCACATAAATGTGGCACAATGTATGTCACATACAGGCATGAAAATGAAGTGCTCCAAATTATGTCGCACATAAAATGAGCTTTAGTAGAACTTGGATCCTGGTGGCAATTTCAGAACTGTGTCCTGACACCTTCGATCTAGTGCCCGGATACCTGGGATACCTGTTGGAAACACTAGAAGTAATAACAGTATTATGAACAAAGGGATGGGTAGCACCCCTTGATTCCAGAACAATGCTGTAAAGGTTTATTTCAGTGTAGGGATAAATCAACTCACAAATTTAATGCCCATCAGAAGCACCTTTACAGATTTTTCTAACAGGTTTCATACCTGATAGACTGTTTGCTAGTGTGTTGTTCCTGGTTGCAAACACCACCCAAAATAAGCAATGACACTTGCTTCCATTTCCCAACTTTTTTTTACAGGCACATGAATTGAGTTATGGACAAATACAAGCCCTGCTCTTAAAAGGAAGAGCATTACTTCAGATGAACAGAACTCCCGAGGCCACCCTGCACTTTCGAGAAGCTGTAAGACATGCTCCTCACAGATTTGAGGCACATCAAGGTAACTATTACAGTATTTGATTAAATTAATAAAAAAAAAATGGAAATGTTAAATTCTATTAAGAATACTTTATGACAATATACACGATGTAAGTTCACCATTAATTCTATACCAGAGTATTAGCAGACTAAGGGTGAAGAAAAAAGAATATTTCTCTTCCACAAGACTGACTTTGGTTGACAATTGATATGGCATTTAGCAAGTGATTGCTCTTTGTAGATTATATTTCATAACATATGGAACTCTACTTTTAATTGGGGGTGAGAGAATGTAAGCTCTAACAAGATGTAAAAAAACTAATTGTTAGAAGTCAGAAATGGGCATGGAATTTCATAAGTACGAGTCTTAATACTATTTTAACCCAACAGGTCTTGTTGACTGTTACATCAAGGCCAACAGGCTGCGAGAGGCCATGACCACCTTCAGTAATTCCTACCACGTCCTGGGATCGACACCAAGAACTCTGACTGCATTAGCTTCTATACTTGCCAAGGACAGGATGACTTTGGACAAAGTAAGTGAAGATGCTACTCCTTTTCTTGGGGAAAAAAAAAACATTTTAAAATGATAATTTCTTAGTTGTCCCTGTAAGTTACTTAAACAGAACTGGATTTAAGCACTTTCTTTCGTGCTCACGATTATTTTTTTACTTGTTTTGTGCTTAGAATGTAAGAAAGCACTTCTACCAAGACCACATATGCCTACACTTAAGTTATTGTGAGAAATCACTAGAAGAACCATAGCATTAAGGGAAACCACACAAATCTAACCTAAGATGGTCTTAGAGCAAGCTGTTGCTAGCCATTGTAGTAAGGATAGCAACCAGACCTTAGTCAGCCATGTGCCGGTGCATATATTTCCTGGCCTCCCATCATGGATCTTTTGTGTCTGTGTGCACTCAAGCATGTGTGATATGCAGGCTGCATGGAAAGCAGCACTTTGAAACTTTTCATTATGCCATCCAGATAGCCATTGAAATGTGCATCTCATCTGTTACCCTCTGCCCAATGAAGCATAAACTCAACAACAACTGGAGGTGCTCCTCTACTTAGTGATGCAAAAATTATGAGTCTGAAACACTTTCTCTGAGTTTCCTGTCTTATTGTCAAACCACAATAAAATCATTAGCAAAGTACAAGTACGAAGTACTACAAGTAGTAGCGTAAAACCGATCTGAAATTTGAAATCTTCTGGAAATATAGGCAATGCCTGTGGAAATAAGCAACTCAGATCGCGATCGGACAGATAATCTTTTCTACATTTAGAAAGTTATCTGTTGAACAGAATGTCCTCATGTAGCAAAATAACTGACCCTTTAACTAAAACTATCTTTTCAGGGATCCTTTCAATGGCTGATTTATTTGTTGTTTTTGTTTTGTTTTTTTTTCAGTTTGCTGATATCTATTAATCATGATCTGCTGACTGGAAAAGGCTGCTGTAAAACAGAATTTATGCATTAGATGTCTGTCTGTAGAAGTAGCAAACTCGATGAATCTATATAAAGAACCGGAATTACGTTGTTGATAGTGGTGTCACTTTCCACTTCCACTGTGATACCCCCAGGCAAAATAGTTGTTTTTATTTGAGAATCTTTAGTTGGGGGGTAGAGGTAAACTCAAGTTTTTAACATGGTGCAGTTGTAACTTCACTCCTGCTAGAGTGACGTTTTAATGGAACAAGGCTGTCGATGCAAAAGTGAAACCAAAATATCTGCTGACCAGCAGATTATCAGGAGATTACTGACGTGGTGTCTGCTTTAATCTTTTCAACTTGATCTGTGTATGTCAAGTTTTTGTTTCATGCTCTCTTTTGTTGATTGAAAACAGAAAAGATGGATCAAGTTCAGAGGTTTGAATAAAAGTAGTCTTGAGGCCAAAAACATCTCTTTTTCATAAAGGTGAATTTTACTCCTATTTTGTTTTTCTTTTTTTTTCCTTGGCAGGCCAAGACATACTTAGAAAAAGCACTAGCAGAAGACGATTCCTACCTGGAGGCAGTTTATCTCCTCGCAAATGTTTTGACAGAGCAGGACAATATCAAAGGTGCAATCGATCTGTAAGTGTAAATTCTGGATATTCTCGCAGGTTTGAAATATTGAAGTAATGTTCCTTCGTGCAGTGTTGAAATTTAAGCTATTTTGAACTTTTCTACTGAAGAACAACTGATGGGTTAATTGTGGTCGTTGGAATGTCCTAAAGCTTTCGTTGCAAAGCTTTTTTGTTTCTTGAATTGTTTGGAAATCTGGGATGCCAGATCTCCCTTAACTTCGTCACCACCTTCTGCCATCCAAATTTATTTGTGACAAAGAATGAATGCAATGAAGAACAAGTTTACATCATTTCAGATTCACCAAAGCATGAGAATCACCCCTGCCTTGTTACGCCTTCTGTTCATTGATGATCAATATGGTATAGGGTCCATGTTGAGTCTAAGACGACCCACCCATCCTGAAACGTACTATGACCAACAAAGTATACATCAATCAAAGTGCACATCATCAGGTGTGACAACAGATGCAAAAAAAAAAAANNAAAAAAAAAAAAAAAACTCAAAGAAAATTCCTTAAATTCATGCTTGGGTTCATCATGTGCTTGCTCTGAGTGACGTATTTTATGAACTTATTATGACGTTTGAGCAGTGCTGACTGCCTTCTAGTTAACCCTTCTCACAGATGAAAATTTAGAACAGAGTGTGAGGATAAATAACCTCCACTGTGTGTAAGGAAGTTCTTAGTCACCAACTGTTAGTGTGATAATGGAATGGTACTTTCTCGTTGCATTTGTGTCAGTGAAACTTAGCTATTTCAAAAACTGTCAATACTTCGTCCTGTCAAATGTTTCCCAGGTCAAAATGTTTCTCATGTGCTCGCTGAATTGAAACCACTAACACTCCTGTTTTTCGTACCACTCTAAGACAAAAGGTAAGTGTGGTATATCTTGGTACCAACTTCATCACTTTAGATCATTTTAACATCTCACAGTTACTCAATTAGCAAACAATAACATAGTCAATAAGCGTCAAATGCCTGGATTCTCCTGAGCTGTAATTTATATCATAGCAGGCTACCTTAGTTGTCATGCTTATAGGCAAAAATTTTTAATTGAGATGGTCTGTGACTAATTCAGTGAGAAAACAGGATTTTTAGTCGCTTTGACCCATATTTTTGTCTCTATATTTCTGGAGGAGAGAGAAATAGAAATGACCATTTATCAATAGCTACCTTGTTTTTCATATACTTATTCAGCTTACGTAAACATGTGGAACAGCAAAGCAATAGTCAACTTCATCAAATGCTGGGAGATCTGCTTGCGAGAACCAAAGATCTACTGGGAGCCTCGAATCACTACAGCATAGCCATCAGGTATGGCAGCAATAGTTCAGCCCTCACATGTTGCATAGCAAGTCTGAAGCCTTTTTGAGTTTACTGAAGTAAAGACTTTGAAAATCTCCACATTTACAATAGTGCAAAATTGTTGGACATGTTCATGTTTACATTTGGGTTAGCTGTTTTTCCTGTAGTAAATTTGCTGTTAATCCCATGTTAGCATGTGAATAACTTGTGTTACAAGATGTTTGTACTTGTATGTACCAGGTTGACCACATTACAGAATGTAAGTACCATTCACCAATACAAGATGAATTATTTGTTGAGTACGTAGTAATGTAACATCAGGATTACAATACTTCATCAGTTTCATTGCTCTGTTGAAGTTCATTATCTTCTCCCACTCTCGGAAAAGATTCTAGAAAAAAGCTGCATTAAGGGTAAATGATGTCATCAGTCCTCTGAAAATATTGTACATTATTCCCTTTCACCTAATTCACCATCTTTCTACCCCTTTTCTCATACATCCTGTCATTCCTTAAGATGTATAAAGGTGACATTCAGAATACTGCACTCTCTTCAAATAAGTTACAAGGAATGGTCCACCATGCTTGGAACAGAAGTGCTACCACATTGTGAAACAAAGCTAACTTTCTTTTGAAACAAAGCTATCTATCTATCTATCTTGACATTATTTCCCTTCATAAAATTTGTCTTTATTTTTACTTAAGTTTGGATAGTGCCAATAGTAAAGCTGTCCAAGGCCTTCAGAGAATAGAAAACAGCTCAGATTCACTGGATGTGGGTATGGATGAGGATGTGGAGGCGGTAGAGGAGAGCAGTGAAGAGACAGATTTTGACACCAGCGACACGGTCGGAGTTTGGACAGAAACAGAGGTGAAATACCACAATTAGTTTTAAATCTTGCTTAAAGTATGAAATAGTCCAGAATGTATCAGACCCTCATTCAGATTTGTTGATAGCTAAAATCAGACCCTTTGATATATTTTTACCTTCTCAAATAATTGTCCAGTCATTTGTTTGTTCAATTATTTATCATCCCTCATGTGAAACAGTACAAATTTCATTACACAGTAGGTTAGAAAAATTGTATGGAAATCAAAAATAGAAAATAGTCATAGAGCCTAACACTGTAATGACCAGAGATCAGAAAAAAAGGTTAAAAAGGAACTTGTACAAAGTCTGGAGGACACCAAGAATATGGATCTAGAGGATGTGAAACCTGTCTGGCCTATATGGAAGGTTAAAGATAGCCTGGATTCAAAATGGTCAGCCACCACTGATGTAGACAATGTTAGGTTTATTATGTTAGAACACTGTAAGTTGTAACTCTACAATTAAAAACATAGGTAATAAAATGTTATAACATTAACTGTGAAAGTGATGTATGATAATGATTGGCAGAGGGGAACAATGCTTATAATTGTTTCTTATATGTTTTTGTTTTTTCAACAGTGGCTAAGCTGAGAAATGTTCATTCATTTTGCTGCCCCAAGAAAACATGAAACAAGAACCTGCTTTCTGATAGATGCCAGTCAACACTTCGTTTCTCAAAGCCGTGTCGGAAAGAAACACATTTTGACACATACACGTCTTTTCAAATATTGTGAAATGGCTGTAGGCTATGTAAATATTTCAGTCAGTATAATTGTAAAGGAAACTAAATATGTTCAATATTTATTTTTGCAAAGGACTATCAAAATGTGTATTAATTATTTGTTCTGTTACAATTAGACTCCACACTGGTGTTTATTTTTAGTCAGTCTGCATTATGTACATGCCATGCCTGAAGGGAAAACTGATTTGAAGTACAATATGAAAACAGTTCTGCAATTTTATATCAATATAATTTGAAAAAAAGGGGGGGACTCTCAGTTATTTATTTTGTTCCAAAATAAAAGGGCAGTGAATTTTCTGCACTTGCAGATCCATGAAAAGCATACCTGATCATACTTGCTTGCAAAGATTTTAAGCTTTCTTTTCATTTCTAAATTTTAGGAATGCATCCTGTGAAAGTAGGCAAAAGGGTGCCACCTGTAAAGGTCTTTGTTTATTTCTATAAAGATCTCTCATCAACACAGTGAACCTGCCATTTTTAAATTACATTGCATTCATAATTAATTTACCATTCAGAGGATATCAAAGGAAAAATTCAACTATGTCACATGTACTTGAATTGTGAAAGGAAAACTTCTAAGCATGAATGTCACAATTACATCACAGCAGGCATGTTTAGGCAGGATCTTGATTTTTGGGTGTCTTGTCAGTTGTTACTGATGGTCATGACAGTTCGAGTGCAAATCCCTAAATTAAGGTGTGTTATCCAGAGGTCCACCTTTAGGGGCTGTGATGGGACCCAGGGGACTTACCCCCCCTGCAAGCCCAGGCCTGTACAGATGCACAAATGCAAAAGTTGTTCCTCTAGCTAATGTTTTTTGTAGTACTTTTGTAGCTTACAGCATGTGACGTGTGCTCATTTTGTTTTTGCCAGTCCTTTCCTTTTTAATTATCGCCTTTTTTTTTCTTTTTCGGTCTCTGAAGCAACCCTTGCGATTAAAGCATTGCATCACAGATTATTCTCTGTAATCATTTACCCAATACCTGAGAGTCAGGCCATGTTAATCTGGCAAAGTTAGACCCATCCAAACATCTATTTGAAGGATTAATAATGTTGCCTTAAAATGTCCACGGGGAACGCCACGTAACATGAAATGTTTCGGTCTCTCTTGTCTGTGCAATGTTTGCATTCCACCAGTGTTGATCAAATCAGGGTTAGAAATGAAAATTTTTCAGTGAAACATACTTAACAGTCAAGTACATTATTTTGTCCAGCTTTTGTTACCTGAAGTGCTGTCCAGTGTACACTGAAAAGATTACAAGTGTATGATGTTGTGCAGGTCATTGTAATTACATTCATCTCTTGATCAACATGAACACATTTCTTAAACCTGTGAGTGATCAACTCAATTACTCAAGAATGATCTACTGTAGAAAGGTATGAATATGCCAAAGTTTTGCGGTGTGATGACAATGAGCTAGAATGCCGGCTTTGTGAAGTAAGCCTACTACATGCTACTTAGCAAACCTCTTACTCACCAACTAAAACAGATTCTAGCAATGAAGCCAATGGAAATGCATATATGCTTGCTGCTGCTTAATCTTAGTAACCTTACTATCGATCAATGAACTTCTTGCTGACTATATTGCTCAATTTGTCAGATTCTTGTGTCTGATCAGGTGGCCCAGTGGTTAAGGCTGTCGACCGAAGATCTCATTTGTCGTTGCATATTCTGTTAGAGTATATGTAAGTCCTATCAATTGTGCCTATTAATGCAAATATTGTGTACATGTGCTGGCATGTATTGAATGCACTGCTACATTTGAATACTGTGTGCTTCATTGTAGGTGCACTGTGGTGCATTTGTTCATGCTCTGAACATGCACCCTACCTTGCAAACAACTATGTAAACATTTAATTTGTCATTCTGATGTACTGTCCTGAGGGATAAATTTTTTCTTTTTTCTCACATCAGTCCTCGGGTGCAGGCTAGCAATCAGAGTGCACCTTCATTCATTTGACGAGTTCAAGTGCAGGGAATGTTAATGAGACAAATCATGTTGAAAAGTGTATTGTTTTTCTTAATGAGTTTAAATACCAAGTTATTTAAGCAATTCATTTAAAAATTAATGAGTAATAAAATGTTAACAATTGGATGTATGTACAGTATTATTCTGTCAAGAGCTTTGTGTGAAAATACAAATCTGACATTTAAAAGATACATCTTTAGTGTCTTATCCCTTTTGTTCTGGTAGCCCTCTTCCATGTACAAATTACAATTGTAGTAATAGGTCAAGGTGCTAAGTCATTTTTGAAGATTTTCCATTTCTGCTCAATATGTTAGGTGAATCTACATTTCAATTTTTTCCCTGTAGTTTGTAACAATAATCATAAGTGGACTTTGGTTTGTGCGTGATATGCAGTTTGCTGAAGGTAAATAGAAGACATCTTAGTTTACGGGATTATTCCAGTGACAAGATAAGAAGTTCTTAAATAAAAGCGTATTTTCTTACTGTCGATGAGACATATTTTCTTACTGTAGATGAGATGAGATAGACTTGGTGCAAGTCTACACGATATTTGGGCAGGTTTGATATGATGTCAGGTACCAGCTATTGTTGGTTTGATGTCCTATCTGGCCTCAAAAGGAAATTTTAGGTTGAAGGAGGGACAAGTGACAAAGTAAAAATGGGTCAATCTTTGACCATCTGATTTCAGGAAAAATTGCAACATACTGTGAAAACAACAAGAAAATACCACAAGACCTCAGTGGTTTCAATTATTGCTATTTTATTTAGTACTGGTACATATGGCATATATATTTCAGTTTATATGACGAAAAATTCCACCACATCTCACTACCCTAGAACAGTTATGCACTGCAGTGAAAACACAGCAAGTAATCAATAAATGGTGCTTACTTTAAAACCAGGACAGCTATATTTATATATATTTTTAGCATGCTAAAAATAAGTGGTTAGTATGACTCACATACCACTAAAATCGAACAGGCTTAGATAGCCAAAGTTCCCCTGAAAAAATCTGAATTGTCGGGTGAAATCCACCTAGGTTGTACCTACATTTATCCTGGCAACCTCTGTCCAAGAAGTAAATGAGGCTATTGGGCATGTAGAGTAATATCTTGTACTGTGTTTTGCTTGGCTGATACACATTCCGTAGTGATACTAAAATACATGAGTGTGATCGATCTCCATGATAACAGATGCCTGGTTGGAAAACTGAAGTGTGGCAACAACCACCAATTTATTTTCTGACAGAACTTCTTGTATCTGATCAATGTTCAGTTTTCTTGAAATAAATATGTTCTGATGTGACCATGAATTTTGAATACCTGGAAAGAATACCATCATCGTAGACACACTGAGTTGATCACCTTTGAAATATAAAATGGTAACACAGAACTACACCGAAAATAAATATATAGGGCATATAAAAGTTTGACATACAAAGGTATATATGAATATATATGTATATATGAATATGAATAGAAGAATGTAAATAGACACATTTCTATATTGACAACAAGAATGGGATTATAAGTATGCAAACCAGACGAACAATTTTATCACATGTCAATAGTTTGACCTCGACTTGAGGGACACACTTTGACAAAATTGACACAAAGTGACTTTACATTTGTCACCCTTGGCATTGTCCTATCAGGTACAGAAGTTCTGACAGGATGATTAACTAAGATATGATGTCATGACGTTACAATATGACAAAATAAATACAAGCAGGCTAAGGGGAACAACACTTAAACAGCATCAAATGCTTGACCATGCATTGACTAATAGATAATGCACAATCAGGGTTAATGCAAGAGATAAACAAGGTCACAGTCCAAGTGCATCCAGTGATAGCATTAACCCCTGAGAAAGCATTATCCTCTATTAAATCCAGGGATCCAGCATTGATTAACCTTGTTCATTCATACAGTGAGATTATGATAAAAATACATTAAGGAAAGAAAATATGGGTTTGTAAATAACCATATTTCTATTGAAAACAACCCCCAAGAAAGGGTAACACAATTAACAACATGGCAGCAATGTTTGTGTGCAACAGAGAGATTACCGTCATTGTTTTCTTATCATAAATTAAGGTAGCAGATAACAAAACAATGTCAATTTATGGGTTTTATTGCAATCATCTGTTGGTGGTTTTACTTTTAAATTACCATACAGTTATCCAAGGATAATCTGTGGTCATGAAACTGTAATACGCCAACAGGAGTTGAGGATTCCTGCCAGGTAGAAATGAAAATGTGACAACAAGAATAATAGAACACTTGATGAATCTTTAAAATACCGTTTCTACGGTAATTATTGCATTAACTGGAAGCACCACCCATCACAAAGCATTTAAATCGGTACAATAAGTACACTTTTGAAATGAGACAAATTGTTGTGGGGACAGGAAAAGTGTAACAGTTATGTACTCGGCATTGATGTAACAGCGCACAAAAAGCACACAACATATGCCATTGAGAGCTTTGAATTAAAATCGATCTGCCCTCCTAACATCATTAAACCTAAGTTCAATTGTAAGGAGACTACCTAAAAAGTGAAACAGTAAAGAGCACAAACAGTAGTAGTAGGAGGTGGCAAACTACAGATCCCTTCGGGAAACCTCTCGATGGGGTATTTTACAAACCCAAAGAAGCTTGCTACTTGAATGCACAAATATATTGCTGATGGAATAAACCTAGAGATACATGATCAACTCATTTTGGAAGACTATAAACACACATACAACATATTGCCAAACTACAGTATTGTAAACTGAATTGCACTTTTCCTTGGACCACTGCTTCCAATTTGATTACAACCCTGCTAAGACTCCACAAATGAAGTCATACATAAACGATGTTTAAATATTTCAGTTAAAGATTCCATTAACTTCTCAACGTCAGATTTGAGTTCGACGCTTAAATGCATGGTAGCATTACTTCACCTTTCCTTCACCTTTCCTTCACCTGAACTTTATCCATGGAAATTAATTACTTCACCAAGAGACAATCTGATTATACTTTACTATACTGGACTATACACCAGATTGATAGGGATTTTCTCCTTTGGCTGTTTCACCAAATTTTATGCATGTTTTATTTGTGTGCTATGCACACTTTGACATATAAGCTTGCAATAATTAGAATTGTTATCTTAATACATTGCACGATGGATCCTCTCACAAATTTGTCTTTCTGATAAATTAACTTGCTACTAACTGATAAACCATACCGTATGCATCAAATCTTAAACCTCGTTTTTCCTCTGAGACGGGATCTTTCATCAGATGACTTTTCATCGTTTCGTAGTCGTAGGTCTTCGCAAGTTTTATGCTTGAGCACCAACCTGCAAAGTAAAAAAAAAATAAAAGAGGTTTGAAAGCTCCAGCAGCATTTTACTTCACTTGCCCTGTCCCGATGTTGGATACGATGCACAGATTAGTTGCAACAAAAATGCCCACTGTAACTGAAGGGGCAAATAATCTCCAAGTTGATTTCAGAAAAGGAACACAATGACATTTCAATGAACCTTAGGCAAAGGATTCAATTTACTGAGGACTGCTTCCCGACATTTTATATCAAGTGGAGCCAGAGTCAAATGGGTACTGCACTAGCTGAAATATGATTAGGTCAAATCCTTCGAAACCCCTGATACCAATTTAGACCAACAAAACTTATCAGCTACCCCACTTAGGGTCTTGCCTCAAGGATCAAAGATTTACATAGAGGACTTCATGAACATGAATTTGCAAATGTAAGACATTAGTCATTTTCATGTGCATCGTCACCAAACGAAAATCGAGTAGATTGATTACATCACAGGTATGGATAATGTCAGATTTTTACTGTCTTACTTTATACGTCTTGACAACATGTTTATTGTTTCACAACACCTTAGGGGATCAACCAACTAGAAACCAATCTCCAGTCAACATTGTTTCAGTTCAGACATTCACAAGAATTACATCACTGACTACAAGTTTAAATGATGCCAAAAAGTGATATTACTATAAGCCTACTATTAGCCTAATATACTTTATTTCTTCACATCTCTTCATTCAGTCATGACAACAACCAAAGGGAAAGCAAGAAACAAAACACAACTTAGTTTGGTGAGGGTCAACAATCAAGTTCATTACTGTATCGACATTTCATAGGACTTTTTGGGAAGAATCAGCAGTCATAAATACAGGGAGCCAAGGAATTTTCCAGGAAAGCATTAAATATGAAGCAGGGAAAGAAATGTTTTCTCACCATACATTTTNNNAGAGAGAGAGAGTGAGAGAGTGCTGGGTATGATAATTGCAACTACATCAGCTTTGGCTGCATGACACATATACACATCAACACCATCTTTGTAAAGCACAGCATTGTCCAGCCATTATTGGTATAAACTAACCACAAAGATAAAAGGAGTAATAAACAAAAGCAAATTTGTAAACTGCACTTCAGAAGATACAGTACATTGAGAATGAAGGAGATACTGTAGTACGACTGTCTCCTTCCTTGAAGACACTCACTACAGGTGGAGAGCACATGCAACATACTGTACAAGTTAGTGGAGTGCTGCCTTCACAAATTCTAGACAATTAACACTTACGATCTTTGCAAGACCTGGCAAATAAATGGGATCAAAATTTGCCCCTGACAACAGCAAAAGCTGATATCAGAATCTCAAGGTACAGAACTCATGTGCTGACAGATTTATAAAGATGGACCAAGTGTCATTCAACCTCAACGCTAACTCCATCGAGAATGACAAAGTCATCATGGAGGTGTGGACACCCAGTCACTTGAAACTGCCGAAGAAATATACATTTTTTTAGCCCAAATGTATTAATCCTGAAACAAATTTAAGATTGGTTGTAGCAAACAACCTAAAACAGCTTGCATGAGTCACCTTGTGCCAAGGGATCTTGTTCGGCAAAGAAATTTGTGAATCGAGGTGATTAACCCCTTTTTTGTACATAGTCGTACAAAGTAACTCTAAACGTAAACACTAAACGTACACATGAAAACTTCCTTCTTCCTATTCAGAAGACATCTCAACTTGTTATTGACTACTTCATGAATGCTGGCATGAGTGCTATTCATCCAAAGGTTGTAAGTCTGAAAAAGAAGCCTGTAAGTAGTTTAAATGAACTCAATAAAGGTGACCCAACTTTCATCTTGGACAGGTTGGTCAGGGACCTCACATTTTACAGGTCAACCTCCCAATTTCCAGTTCCAAACTTTCATGTTCAAAGAAAAAAGAGCTCCTAAACTTTATAACAACCAAATGTTCGTGTTCTACCAGTAAAACTCCCAACCTTCCATGGCGACCCAAACTTTTATATCCTATAATTTGAGCTTCCACGCTCCATGGGATCCCAACTTTCATGTTCTATGTGTCGGCATGATGAGGTCTTGCTCCTCAAGGTCAAGTATTCAAAAATGAAGAAGCATCAACATGTATGCATTTATGCATTCAGTTCTAATATAATGAAGCTTTTCCATACACTTACAGTCTGGTACATGTTGATCCGGTTTCAGCTTAGGTTCTGCTACATCCAATAGTATTCTACCTCCACTTTTGATGAAAGGTTTCAGCTGGTCAATATACCTGACATAATGAATGAATGAATGAATGAATGAATGAATGAATGAATGAATGAATGAATGAATGAAGAAAGAAAGGCTTGGGTCACCATGATAGTACAAATATAGCTGTGATGACGAATTTATGTATCTTTTAAACAGTAAAACCTGTTTATCCAAACCCTGTTTATCAAAAACCCTGTTTATCCAAACTGGCCGTTCGGTTTTGCAAAACTGTCATCCTACACAAGCTTTGGAAAATTTAAGCATGTATTTGACATTTTGCCTCTCTGTTTTACTTTTTCGATCCGCACCACTTTTACTGCAGTAAACACGACTATTGTTAAAGGTTGTGTGATATGAAGATGACATTTTGGAGTGTTGCGTGCATTGAAAATGTTAAAAGTAGCCACAAACTCCATAAAAATCCAACACAGATTGACAATTTTACAAGCAAATTTGTGGCTCACAGCTGTATTGTGAATAAACATTGGCTAAGTATGTGATGTCAAGAAATGGACTCCTATGATATGTCTTACGTTAATCCTTTGTCTATGT
>VJOZ01019762.1:7852-20221 GCA_009801055.1 Stichopus horrens | reverse complement strand
AATTAACAGAAAACAAAGAAATAAGTAAGAATGACAGAAATTGTCTGGAAATTCCTTTAGTATTTCTTTATTTTATTTTCTGTAAATTTACATTTTACAATTTACATTTTTAACAGTGTAGGGCATTAATTGCATCTGCCACAAGCAACGGACATTTTCAGTGAATGTGCTTCATATAAAACCTGAGCATTTTTTTCTTTTCTTTTTTGTGTTATCTGTGTAACTCTCTTCCACGTTTTGAAAAAGGAAACAATAACCGCGCAGTATACGCTGATACTCTCTTTCAAGTATGTCTAATGTACATGTATGAGATCTTCTTGTCAATATAGGAGTTTTTTTATGGAATGTCGATATTCGGTACAATGAACAGAGAAAAGAAAAATCGTTAGCGACTCAATGGGATATGGGGACCAACCGACTTTTAATAACATATACGAAACAAAGCCAAACATTGGGAGTTATGATATTTTGAATATTGTTAGCCTGTAACCATGAGAACGGAACTTGTAGATTGTAACATAATTTTTCATAGAAAGAGGGAGAGTAAACCAAATAAAATTTTAATGAATTNNGAAAAAAAAATACAGTAAGAAGACAAAGCTTGGGACGAGTACGTTATTAAAACGAGTAATTTGGACATGTTGTAAATAAAAACAAAATAATTCTCTGAGCACTGACAACATGCTATTGAGCCGTTGTTGAGGTGTTATATTAAAGGGTTTTTTTTAATGTTCTGTGGAAACTTTTATTCGTTATTCCGTTCATATTTCTTGATAATGGTTAAGAAAAAAAAAAGGTTAAAAACGTATAATTTTAAACAATTTCCAGTACGGTTATACGAGACTTATTTTACTTCAAAAGGTTGATTTTATTTCTCTTGGGAGTGGACGAACGATACGATGCAATATGTGATAACTAGAAATTCTGTCATGGGCAGGGTGTATCTTCTCGAGAAGGCATATAGATATGTATGGTGTCATCTGAATATCATAGTGGAATACGATCACTAAGCGATGGGTGTTGATTGATTATGCAGTAGGTCCCCTTAGTGGGAATTTTCAAAGATGTCATTTCAAGTCGTAACGCAATAGTTTCGTGCCTGGACTGGCATGGTTTTGTAAGATTGCATTTTGAGAATTCCTCAGCTTACCGTATATAATTTGGCTTGAGTGCTTTTTCGACCATATTCGATATAGGCATTACGGACGTTACGGCACGGAAACAAATCCGACAAAGGTGTTATTGAATTAGTGTAGAAACTCATAAATACGTTTTATGCAACTTTCTTTGAAAGTGCTCTTATGCAAGTCAATGTAATCCTTCAATCTGGATCATTGCTTCCAACACTTTACATATAACGGTGTGCGTCGAGGTCCTTGGGTACAATTACACACTCGTGACAAAGGGGGAGCGATATCGGTGTTTGTCAAAATCGTCAGTTGCCTGACCTACAAGGTACACATGAAGAGAAGACATACAATCGTATTGTGTTTTGTTTGCTGGGCAAACAATATGTACCAGAATCTTTATTTGATTGTTCTTGAATCGTCTGCAAGGACACTCAAACTCTCTCTCCGTTCTTTCGTTCTTCTTGTAATTTCAGATCTCGTCTACTCAGAGGGCAGCGATATTGTTATCGAGTGACCAATCATCGCCTTTTAAAGGGGTTACCTCTCCCTCGCCTGCTGTGGAATGATTCGAGGACGAATCATGAAATCCATCTGTCATCTGACTGTGGTGGTGCTCGCAATATCGTCCATCCTCTTTACGGGGACGTCAGCCGAGGACACCGAGTTGGATAGATTGTCCCATCAGCCAGAGGCGAGCACGGAATGGAACAACGAAAAACTCATGGCGGACTTTCAAGTGCTTTGCAACAACGGTACTCTCCTCACACCCGGAGAATTCGCTCCGGGGGTTAACCTGACAACGCTTGTGCAAACGTTTCGCTCGGTGTGGCGTGCCGACGCCCTAGCAGAGGTCGCTATCATAGTGTGTAAGCGCCATGGTCCGCTCTTGAATTTAATATCGGGGGGATTGGTCAGGACCGTCTGTGAACCAATCATCGATGCGATGAATCAGAATGAACCTCTCAACGTAGAAGACACTTGTTATCAACTGTGGGACACATTTCAACGAGGATCTGCTATATCCTCTGTGCCGTCATGTCCAGCTTGGGATTTCAACGATGACTACTACGATTATTGGGATGACTACGGTTATCCCAGTGATGACAGTGAAGCAATCTCCGACGGGCATCACGAGCACCACGGGGACCCTCCTAACGGCGATCCTCACGGGCACCCGTGGGATGACGAAGAGGATGGCTCGAAAGATGGCTACCCATCCGGGGAACGAGACAAACCTGATGTTTATCCGACAGGTTACCCGAGTGAGGAAGACGGTTTTACAGAAGGCTACCCATACGGTAGTCACAATGACGATGATAAAGAAAGTTATTTCCATTTCGATGTATGGAAAATTAAGCAACTCATGGAAGCGGCGTTTTCATTTGTGGGCCGAGGAACAGATGACTTTTGCTTCAACATCACCGGCATCGTATTTAACGAATCTGTTACTTCGTTTGACGTTATCGATCATGCTTTGTCCGCGCTTCTGATGTCTAAACTGGAGGAAGTTGAATTAAATTGTGGCAGCGCCGTAGAGTTTCTTTCACCAACTGGATATGGGATGGACTTCACAGCGACCTTTCTCTCACATGTCAGTGAGTCACTAGGAACAAATGATCTATGCTCAGCTCTGACTAGTTTCAGAAGTCCGACATTTGAGTCGGAGATCATAAGCATGGCTAAAATGAAAATATTTGATGCGTTAAAAGACTTCCAGGCGTGTTTAGATATATACGACACCTTATCTGAGTTTTCGGAGGATATCTCTGAAGTTACAGGCTTTGACAATGGTCATCAACTGTGTGAACTGATTTTTGAGGCTTTCACGAGCCCAGCGGAGGTTGAAGAATTACGCCTTGATTTTGGAGACACATATAGACAGTTCGACTACTACTTTTACTGGGAATGGCCACTCTATCCTGGAGAGATCTTACCCGGGGTGTCCTTTCATGACGCCGTCAGTATTGCTGCAAATGTCTTAAACAGTGACACAGCATCTCATGGACTTTCCGTGGTCTGTCGAGCTTTCAGTAACGTTATGGATTACTCTACAGTTGAGGCATGTAATGCTCTAAATGAAGCAAATCAGGGCAACTTCCTCATGTCGTGTTATAGTTCGAACGTGTGGCCTGATCGCGATCGCGACCAAGAATTCCCACATTTTCATGGACTTGACTTTCTTAACAATATATTTAGCACATTCCATTTACTTAAAGAGAAAGCTTCCGAATTTAGTCCAGATATTGATCGTCATGTGGCCCTTTCCGAGTTCATACCTCTTAACAACTCTGTCAGTGACGTTGATGGTGACGTCTGCTCAGCTGTGGGCAACCTCCTATTCAACAGAGGTCTAACATTCGGGGACATTCTCCTTCCAATCATAGAAAAACACTTGCTTTTCCTATACCACATTGCACCTCACTACTGCCAGGGGCCGCTTGATCCTGGATATCAGTGGCCTGGCCAAGACTATGACGATGACCACAGAGACCCCTGGGACGGTGAAAAGGATGATCCGAATAATGGACACAAAGATTCCGATGAGACAGAAGCAACAAACGAAACTCCGTGGACTTGGGGACCTACAGAAGACTCTGTCATTTCAGGAAACAGAAAAAATAATAGGGCTGCAAAAGAGGTCACCGAGAACCCATTTGAATGGGAGGCGACAACAATGGATCAAATATACACAACCTGGGATTGGGGAAAGCCAAATCATCCAGGAAAAGACGATCATTACTACGATTACGGTCCATGGTGGGATGTTAAAATTGGAATACTGCATGGCAAACTTTTGAAAGATATACTAGCTGCCTTATCTGGTCATCGGAATTCTGATGAATTCTGCAGCAGCACGATACAAAAGTTTGAGCACAATGAGACAGCTTACCGTATGGAAGGTAGAAGTAAGGTTTTTGAAATGAAAGAGAAGTTGCTCGGAGTATTACTTGATTACGACAGTTGTGTGTCCACCTTTGACAATTTTAGGATGAATCTCACCGAAACAGAATTTTACCAAATGACGGGTTTCTGGTCTTCGGGTTCTCTCTGTCAAGCTGTTTTGAGTGCTTTCACTGGTGGTTCCTTGTTTGGGAACATTAACGATTTCCAATGGCCCATCGATTATCACGACTACGATCACTACGATGGTCTACCAGCAAAGGAGAATCAACCAGGAGAAATTGTACCAGGCGTTTATCTGTCAACGTTCATTCAATTCGTTGGAATACTTTACAATGCCGAGATTGTAGAAGGAACTTCGATGATATGTTATTCATTCCAACATGTTTTGGGTTACTTTGAAACAGAAACGTGTCAATTTTTGGAGAGGGACCCTTCACAGGAAGAGTTTGTCAGATTTTGCAATGACCATGGCCACAACAATGATGGCCACGGTCACGATGACGACAATAACCATCACGGAAACCGCGGGGATGATGGCTATGAAAAACGGCACGAAGGTGAAAGTATATTTGCTAAACTACCCTGGAACGAACTTCCAAGCATTGTTGCAGATATATGGGGTGCGACCTTAGAGTCAGTTCCAATGTGTGGTCTAGGATGGGAGCTTTATTCTGAACAACCAGTTAAACTTACCCTGAGGAATGCTTTCCGAACCCTTACTCGTCTGGTTCTGTATGCAACGGCTGAGCTGTGGTGTGATTCAGACGACTACTACACGAGTGATGCATTTGACTATTTCTACAATCACGATTACAATTTTACGGCAGAGTATATGGAGTCCGATAACTTCCTTGACTTGCTGTATAGCTTCCTCGGTGGCTACAATAGTTTACGTGATCTGTGTCACGATAATCAGTCACTCTCAGACATCTCAGAACTCATGACAGGTACGTTATTTAAGATAGTTGAAGACAAAGACACTTGCAAGTCATTTCTTGATACACTGTCACTTTCTGTGGGTGAGGACTATACGGCAGGCGCCACAGTTGGTCAAATGGCCGGTTTTGGAAGTAACATGGATCTCTGTGGTAACATCACCAATTACATGACAGGATCATTCGATTTCACGTTCAACTCTACAGCTGTTGTAGCACACTTGGGAAATATTGAGGAAATAGATATCCTTAGTGCGGAGCTAATGGATAACATCCTACGGGTCGTTGCTATTATCTACCGAGCTGAAAATATCGAAGAAATAAGTAACACATTCTGTCCCATCTTAGAATCGGCCCCCCAGTTTGATACAAACTCAATGATCATGGAAGCTTGCACTTTCCTCCTGACCGCAAATGATGCCACGTTTGACGGCAGTTGCACAGACACTCTCCAGTGTTATATACCGTACTTCTGGCTTTCTTTGAACAGTCGTGAAGATGACTTCATGTTGACGGATCATCGAAGCAATGGTTATCATTTCCAATATAACTACAGCTGGTACGATTATAGAACAAATTTTGATTACCATTATGATCATTACAACGATTATGGTTATCATGGTGATTACGGTGTGTTCAGTCACATGTCATTTGAATCACTGGGACCAATTGTTAGTCACGTTCTTGGAATTCCTTTGCTCGACTCTAGGGTTACATGTAGTGGCATTGATAACTGGCTACAGACATCTCAGGGCAGCGAAATATTCGATTCGATGTTCCGTTTTATCCAGATGTTGATTATAAGTAATAGTAAAAATATTTGTCCCACAATTTATCACTATGGTAGCGAACGGCCCCATCCACAGCCAGATTTACAGTTCGGTGATACTAGTTTTAGGGATGTCATTGGAGCAATCAATCAATTCCTTGGCGATTATTCTGACTACGAAACATTATGCTGGGATGCACAGATGGCTTATCAAGACTGGCAATATTTCGAGGATTCCACCCGTCTCGATTCTATGTTAGACGAAATGTTCGGAAGATTGATTGTAGCCCTAAATGACACAGACCAATGTGTTGAATTCGCTGACTCTATGAATAGGATGCCTATATACGGACCGGTTGCTGCATGGCTTGGATTTGAGACAAATGAGCAGTTATGTCAAGAAGTCACTTATTATTTCAGTCACGACCGAGACAATGAAGTTAACGTTAACTTTCTGTTGTCTTTCCTTCAGTTTGAAGAAGATGGAAATGAATGTTGGACAACAGAGATGCAACTGGCTGTAACAGAGATTATTAAACTTGTCACCAAAGTTTATCATTATGAAGCTGTCGAAATCCTTGATCAAATCTGCGAAATTGCTGTTGAAATGGGTGTCAATGGGACTGAAATTACAATGATTTGTCAACGTAAAGGAAGATCTATTGTAACTCCTTGCCTAGAGATCGTTTCTATGTATATTGAAAATATACCATTCTTTGACGACGAGTATAGAGGAAATCAGACTTCAAACTGGAAGTATCTTGAAGGGGTATTTTCAAAACTTGGACAGATATTTTGGAGAATGTATTCGCACAATGGACTCGGATACCAACGATTAATGAGAGTTGTCCAGTATCTTCAGAACACTATTCACTTTGGCTACTTTAATCTCAATGAGCCGTATTCCGGCTGTTCCTTCCTTCGCAGGGTATTGACAGCAAACCACAGCACGTTAGTCAAAAACGCTACAATGATTCTCTCTTATCCGATAGCCGACCTGTTAGAATACTCCGGTAGTTTGGGGTTGTGTTCCGTGGCTGCCGATGGTGGCAACTCCACCGACATCGTGGCATACCGACTGTTGAAGAAAGTACTTGTAAGCATCTCCGGTATGGACCAGACTCACTTTTGTGACTTCTTAGGCGCTCAACATTCCAACGAGGAGTATCTTGCTCAAGGGATGGTGATGGGGGAAAATCTGTTTAACATCGTAGCTGATGAGAATTTGTGTGTCAGTTTTGTTACCGTCCTTGTAGGAGAAGATATGTTCCACATGTTGTACAATCTCACAGGGATGAATCTAACCTTAGAAACGGAGAGAGCTGCTTTTTGTGCTCATGTGGTGTCATCGTTTTCTACAGATTCTTCGTTCAGCCCAGAACAATATGTGATGAATTCAACTGGATCCCTCGAAACGTGGAGGCCATTTTCGATTCCTGGACAAATTCTCCCTCAGTTTTCTTTCGCCGAAGTGACCTCTCTCATCGGTGCTATTTACAAAGCACCAACACTTCTCGACGGGGCTGGCATACTCTGCGATGTATTCAAGAATGCTCTCTTGCAAGAACCCGAAATGCAGGTCGTTGATATTGAAGGCATATGTTACATCGTTAAAGCTGTAGACGGTGCTACGTTGGAGGGTCTTTGCCTGAATTTGACTGTCCCCTCATACTATGGTTGGGATTATCCTGTTGCTCTAAGACCAGTTAACACCGAATTTGTCGTCATGTCTATTCTGCTCCAACTTTTTGGAACCACTGATCTGTCGACTCAGAATATCCTTTGTCCTGCAGTTGATTTGTTGTTCAATTCTGAAATGAACTTACCAGGTATCGTCGACGTGATCTTTCACGCTTGGCTCAGAGAGTTACTTCCAACCGCCGCCGGCTTTTGCAGTAACTGGGATGAGATAGTGTGGTATCTCAGCCCAGAGAGGCATGCACAAATCTTTGATTCGTTGATTGGGCGATACACGAACTGGACTGTCGGCACCAGCGAAGAAACGGCGATGGCACAGGCAATGTACGAACACACTATCAACACTGCTACCAACCTCTTGTCAACTATTTTAGATTTCGACGGACGGGAATCGATGTGTCAATTTATCCAATCATCAATCGATCATACAACCGGCCAAGTTCATGACGAAATCATCGATGAAGTAAAGGATAAACTATTCTTTGTTTTGTACGATGCCGACGTTTGTTCGTACGTCGTAACGAGTCTACTTCATCTGATGGAGAGAGACTTGGGAATGATGCACAATGACACCTTCTACACATTCACCGGCTTCCACCGACCCGATGAACTATGCTGGGTGGTTACCACGTACCTCAGCGAAGAAGGTAACGATATACATTATTTTGTTTTATTGATTCATGTTCAAAGATGGTTTATTTCAGAGATCTAAACGATTTTTAATAGAGGATTATACATCATTTCATGCTGTAGTCTATCACTCTAGTTTGTTCAAAAAATTTATATAAAAAAAGTAACTAAAAGTTAACAAAAGCTGAGAAATGCTCATGCTAACTTTGTGAAACCACGACCTGTCTTCATCTCATCTCTCCACCTACCACTCCTCTTCCATGAACTTGAAATAATTCCAGTTTTGTTGGAGACCTCAGTGTCCCCAGATATGCTTTTATTGTAATGTTTTGGATTTACGCCTCATTTTTGATCTTGATTATTTCAGATAAACTCTCTCTATTAGATATGGAGTTTCAGTGTGCAGTTAGTTGATGACCCGTGGTCTCTTGTAGTGTGTTCATTGTTTAATCGTAACACCAGAACCAGTTACACTCTACTTCTTTACATACAGAATGCCCCTGGCAAATGGACTGTTTTGGCGTATGCAACGGCACCGCCCAGCTGGACTGCGAGGACGAGTGCGGAGGAAAGGCCACCGTTGACTGCGCAGGGGATTGCCGAGGAGACGCTTTCATTAGTAACTGCACCAACGAGTGCGTTGGAGGAACCACCCGCATACCAGTAACAGCTGGCCGGGACGTCTGTGGTATGTGTACGTTAGATATCGGATACGAAAGCCCACTTGATTGCGCCAATGTCTGCTTCGGAACTGCTGTAGTTGACGAATGTGGAGAATGTTCAGGTGAGAAATGTATTAATGACATTACCATTGTCTCTTTAACGTTTGACAAGCAACACACTCACATACACAAAAAAAAATATACAAAATATAAAAAACTTTTCTGCTTACTCTTCGTGTATTCAGTTATGATAATGTAATCTCAACTGAAGTGACTGAAGTGGACATGGAAAAGATACTACGACATATGAATGTTGTGTAGATGTGTTAAAGTTACGTATAATCCATATAATACATTTCCATTCACGAAAATTTCGAAATTCGTGGTCCTTGCATTGATAATTATTAATGATTATGCCAACGGATTATTTTCACCTGGTTCGAGATTTGATTGTTTTTAGATTTACAACTTTAACCTGACAGAGAATAATAGTACGTACGAAGTATGCGTACCTACGTCAGGATAGTATAGAATCAGTATGAACACCAAGGAATGTTGTATTAGTGACAGGATGAACAATGATACCGTTTATCATTTTCCCAATTTCTCATGGTATTGTTATCATAAACGTACGACATTAAATTTGATATTCAATTAGAGCTTATTAGCAGAGAACCAAGTGTATCACACAAAAGTATTTAGCTCATTTGAAGGAAGTCATGTAATGTGTACATATACCTTGCCTGCAAAAGAAAAAAAATCTTCTTAAGTGCAACGATGATCGTTCTGTGAAATTCAACGTGATAAATTGTAAGCTAGTCAGGTGCCAAGGAGCAGGCGAAGGAGGCGACAGCCCCCTCCCTGCCCCCACTTGGTCTTATTTGGTAGTTTTTAGGACTTCGCCAGAAATGCAGTAGACATGAGATCTATGTACATGTAGGCATGAGATCTATATTTCAAGGCTGTGTTCATGCAGCTGAAAAGACTTGGGAAGGGCTGTTCCCGGCCATCTAAGGGGGGGTTGTAAAACTCAAAATTTTCTTGTACGCTCCGTGGCGCTCCGCAACATGGCATACTGGGTAATTAGGTTTGATTAATATTAAACCATTCAGTCCCATCAATAAACATCTGCAAAAGCTTCATTTCCTTTACACATCATGTGATAAGTAACGGACGATGCATCATTTGAATTGTGAAAGTTTGGGTGAAAAAATATATTGTTCAGCAACATATAACTGAATTTCCATCTATCAGAAACTTTTTGCTAGAAAAGAAGGCTGCTGTCCTTCTTTACTTTCTTGAATAATCAATAACAATAACACTAAATATCTACGATTAGTGGTTTTAAGAATATTATTGTTTTCTGTAGAACAATTATTTCCCTTAAATTACGATCAAGGTAACATATCACATAACAACCACTGAATGGTTTTCATAATTGTTGTGTTCATTTAAGCCTTAGTTTTCTTTAATTACATTAGAAAACGGTCGCTTCATGCCAACACAGCACCGCTTACTGGCAATTATCATAAGTTGGGTTTATTAAACTGTATCAAATTTTGGGTGTAGACTTTTATGTATTTAAACAAGTCTTGGTATTCCAGAATTTCCCCTTGGAAATATCCTGGCGTTTTTTGTAAATTTTCATGTAAAACTTTTTGGACAGTGTGCAAAACCAGCTATGGATGGAAATCAGATTCTAGATATATATAAGACTAAATTTCAACTTTCTGCAGAGGATATTATTGTTAGACTTTACAAGATGTTGGTTAGACCCCATATAGGGTAAGCCAAGCAGACTTGGACAGAATCACCACTTTTCAAAGAGTTCAGAAAAGCTACTGGGCTGATTGGTTCAATCAGGGAGCTATACCCCAGACAGAAATTATTGAAAGTTATGCATACAGCAGTATTACGTACACTAAATAACTTGTTTATGAGTGGTTGGAACTTAAACGTAAAAGGAACTGGGCCGACCTACGTGGCTGCATAAGACATGACAGGTGTCTATGTGACTGCATAAAAAATAACCATGATCGATTCATTGGTGTTTTAAGGTTTTCGTTGTTTGTGTTGTTTGTGAGCTTCTTGTCGCGCCCTTCGGTTGAAACATCATATCAGGCTGTGTATGATGAACTGCTTAAGAAGGTAAACTTAAAACTTACCATTTCCTATGAAGTATGCAGAATTCAACGGCCACTTTCAGCTAGTTTCGATCATCAAGGAGTTGGTTTCATAACTTAGGCCTACTGTCATCTGTATTTGATGATTCACTCTTTAAAGTTTTCCATAAGCATTTGTACCATAGCTATTATACTACATTGAGATTTATCTCCATCAACCGCCCCCATTTTTAACGCTGAATAGGTAGCTCGGTAGCTCAACATTTTTTTCTTCTGTTTAATGTGTACTTTTTACCACACTTTGTGCGGTGAGAACTGGGATCATGTTGTTGAATGATTGTTTTTTTTCCTTTGTTTTTCTTGTGTGATTTTTCCCCCCTTTTAGGGATGAACCTGCTTTCAAAAGTCTTCAGTTATTCAGGTTGTCCAGGCATGCTTTCCCTCCCTTTATCCTTTTTGTAAAGCCTCGTTTGTGCCTGCACTTTAAAGAAACGAAATGAATCGTAATTCAATTCAATCAACTGTCGGGGAAAGCCCCTCCAGAGATCCTGGGAATTTCCACTTTGCAGACATGCGCATTAATCCCAGTCTCAAGGGATCCACTGAAAGAACGAGGGTGGCATGTTGTGTACGAAATTCGAGTTATGAGAGCCGAGTCTGTACGGTCGAGAGATCGAGAGCAACCATACCAAACAGTAACACTGACTCCGTATAGTGCTGTAGACAGTCAGACACTGTCAAAATTGAGAAAATTCTTGCTTTCCGCGCTGGGAATTGAATATGCCGTTTCCTGGGTTATTGTGCTAACGTCGATTGTAAGTTTTGTGAGGTGCTAGTCTTGAAAACATTTAATAAATGGTACTGCTTGCAATCGAACTACAGATAGCTATCGCGAACATCGCCACTGAGTGACTATGTGATGTCGTACATACCTGTCGCGATCGTGTACGTTTAAGGAACAGGCCTAGGCCGGAATAAAAAACCCGATATTATTCAGTTTGGCTTGATTTATATAGCCTGGACTGCCTTAGAATTAGCCTGTCATGTCGTTGGGTGTACACGAAGTCGACATGGAGGGCTGAAACATGGCTAACAATATCTGGAAATCCACTACATTAAGCTGGAAGTCTTAGCGTATTTAGTGCACTGACGGTAGGCCTAATTGTTGTTAGTAAATGTAAGTTCTTAGTACTGTATTAGTAAGGCCTACGCTAGTACTTAATACTGTTAGATGTACACAAACTCTGTAATCAATCAGACTTTGAAGGGGAGGTGACTGTGACTTGAATGTTACCTAACAACATCCAGTGACTACCAACTTTCCATTCTATTGGTTTCTTTTTTCACAAGGTCAGTTCAGATCATCACAGGACCAGTCACAACTGAAAATCTGTCACTCTGTGGTAGGGTTATTAGGCCCAACAGTTAACCTAGTTCTAGGTATATCACTGTCCGCTGTGTGCGTCAACCATACACGTCTGCCAACACACCTGGTCTATGGCTTGTTATGGATGCACC
>VJOZ01019751.1:0-12442 GCA_009801055.1 Stichopus horrens | reverse complement strand
CTTTGTGCAATATCTAACAGTGGTTTTGACAGTTAACCAAGAGGATGTTGGTGTTTGGTGAAACAACACTACACAGTGTTTAATTCTCAGGGGAGCTGACAGTCTAAAAGAGAGACAAGAAATTGAACCATGAAATAAAATTGCATGGTATATATTTTCTCAAAAATTGAACGAATTTGGTTATGTGTTGGTTGTTCATCCCTAGCTGATGACCTGGCCTATCTATAAGAAAGTATTGCTTTTTGACAATGTTTAGCATAAATGAGTGTCTATTTCTGTTTTTATCAATCAACATTTTTCTCAACGGAATACATCTTTATGATGCAATGTATAACGTAGCATCATGTAAGAGAGATTTGCAACTTAGCAAGGAAGCTATTGAAAACGTTCTGACCAAACAGCAAAAATGGCAAAATGAACCTATACCCTTTGAGTCATACAATCACCTGTAGATGCCAGTTTCTGCAAAAATGTTGGGCCGCCATATTTGATATAGCCCTGTTATGGTCTAAATTCACCTTTTATCTCTTGTGTGAAAGATTTATTATGGTGACGTCTAATCATATCATACAAGACAAACAAATGGCTAGATCTGTGAAAAAAAAAAGAAAATCAGTGGCCTCCAAATCCTGATTGCCACTAAGAGGGAAGCGAAAAAGAGGAAATTGTTTTAAGTGAGAGAGGGAGAGAGTGAGCGAGCCAAATATGGAAATGGTAACTTTACAAGTATAAACAAGGTGTATAAGGGCCAAAATTTAAAAGTTGTCCGAGACCAGTAAAAATGCTGTCAGACAATCAAATNNGGCTCGTTGTTTTAGTTTCCTCTGTGGACAACCGAAATGTATTTCAGACAACCTAATATGGGAAGCAGGTTGTGCAAAGGACAACTTTCGTGCTAAAAATTAGGCCTGAGAGAAAGTTTAAAAAAAGGGGAAAGAAGCCCGAAAATAGCAACTAGTGAGCAACACAGGAGAAAGGAAAGATTTGCATCGTATTTCAAATTTCAGTTGATAAGCCAGTTTGAATTTCAGTTGGCATTGTCATGTTGACTGGTACTGTAAGACTCTGCACTCTGGCACGTCTCCCATTAGTCTAAAAGTACTTCTTGGAAGCAATGATCGCAGTTCTCGAGCATGCACTCTTTCTTTGGAGTCATACGGCTCGTCTTAAAGTGATTCCCGTGTCGTCTGTTCTGGTTTGTCTGTCCTTGAAGGTGACCATGGACCAGCTGTTTATTTTCAGAATCGTTGATTGCCACCTCAAGGCAACAGAACTCTGTTGCATCCAAAGTTGATTGGATCGGACAGATTTTGCTGGGAGAAAATTGATGAAAAAGAGCACACCAGGGCTTGATTAGTTTAACAATCTCAGAAGTTTTTGCTGCAGTTTCAAAGAACCAACTCTGTCGACTGATTTATTGGAACTTGTCTCTGTTTTGGTGGATGAAAATGGAGAATAAAGGCAGCTGAAAGTGGTGGGTAGAAGGGGTTTCATCCAGATGGCAAGCTTTTTTGCCATTTTAATAAATTATCTAACCTTCATGAACAGTCAAGTCACTTTTACAGTGTTACATGTGTAAAAAGAAGTGGGCCAGATACTGTAGTGACACAATGTTGATGAAATATCAGGTATTGACATGTTGAAGTGTCTGACAGTTGCACAGTTACCTTGGTTGGATCTGCAAAACAATCAAGGGGTAAGTACAGTCACTTGTGGACATCCACCCCAGGGAGTGGTGGGGGATAGACCAAAATTTAGGAATTATTTATTTGGTCTCACTAGACTTCTGTGAATGCATTCTTGGACTCTGTGAATACCGTCTTTTTTTATGTAGGCCTTGGTTTTCCTCAAACAGAATGTTGTGAAATAGGTAGAGAGTGTGTGATAAGGGGGGAGAGAGATAGAAGTGGTAATTTGCCGCCCCTCACCCCCAGAATTCGCAGCACAAGTAGGACTAAATGTTCACGTTAAAAATGTTCACAAAATTTTCAGGGTGACTAATCGCTTAACTGTGTGCTTGAAATGTATCTCTAAAAAACCCCATTTTCCAAAGTATTTCACGGTGCAGGAGGTGATAAAACACACCCTCTGCTCCCAGATACTGTGCACCTTTTGCGTGGGAGCAAGCTCTCATGCTTCCCCCTCTTCCTTTCTCCCACCCTAGCATCTTGCAAATTTTCCATATTATCTCTTCAAAATAACTGATAAAAGAGAGAAAGAAAAAGTCCCGTTTTTGCATGACATTTGAAACAAAAACCTTAGGGATCTGTTAAAGTGCAGTCTGGAAGAAGTTAAGGATAAGTCTCAAAATATTTCTGTTTGTTCTTGTCTGACCGTAGTGTACATACATACATACATACATATCTTACAATTTTGAATATTAAAAGGTCAAACAATCTAGCCTTAAGGGAGATCCCCAGGGGAATAATAGGAACCCTATTGGATTCACCCTTAGGCCATCAATCATTCAGTGGTGAAAGTCCCAGGAAAACCCATTATCAAAGGAGGACAAAAAAAAAAGAAAAGGTGCTTATGGGCATCACACCAAAAACCAAAGGCTACCCAGAGGAAATCATGATATCTGTGGTTACATCCTCCAACAGAGAAAACAGAGCTTCATTCTCTCAATCTGAGATAGAAAAGCAAGAGGTATGTCACTAGCAGTACATTAACTCAAGCCGGAGTCGTGATTGTGGGCGACAGATAATTGGTTATTTCACTTTAACAATATTCATGTAGAATGATGTGTTACATAAAAGTTGCTGGACTATTGAACATCGTGAACATTGTCAATATACATTTATATATACTTCCCCTTTGCTTACACCTATGCATGTTTAATCTCATGCAGTCGTTTGTCCCACGTCGAAGTTCTGGCACTGCAGCCTCTTTGCTCTAGATGGCCTCATTTAACAAATTAAACACATTGGAGTAATAAATATTCTCTGGTCTTGGAGCTTCTTTTTTTTCTTATCACTCTGATCGTTCAGCAGAGCTATTAAGATGTGATTGTGCCACCTCAGGTATCTACGTGAGTGTTGCTTGTGATTCACTCTGCCTGGTGTATTCTGGAACGGTTAAGGTTACTTTCATAACAACATGTAGCTCTTTGGTGTGCACTTTGAAATGCAAAAATACATGCAAAATTCACATCGTAGACATATACTTACCCCTTGCCCCACTACTGCATCAGTTTGACCTATGCTCAACTGCCCTTGAAGTCAATTCTGACACCGCGCCCTCTAAGGCCTAGCCCGCCCTCGTTTGCCTTTCGCTCGAGTGCCTTCTACAACGCTATAATTTGCCTCGCTGTTTGCCTCGAATACATGCAAAGTACACCTCACAAGTAATGAAAAAGTGCCAGGAGCCACATTCATGTTCACAGATCAGCACCTAATCGGCCTTTACCACAACTTGACAACAGTTTTAAGGAGCTTGAAATTGTCAATCATATACTCCAACTGTATGTTCACTCAGAGATCACATGGACCTTATAACAAACAGCAGTCTTGCAGACTTTCCATCCTAGGCTTGAATGTGTACAATGTTGTTCTCAAGTCCCAGTATAATTTGTAATGCTGCCCTCACTGTTTCCTTTGATTAAAACAGCCTCTAGTGTTCCACATCAGACTTTCCGACTATCTGTGAACCATTCCAGTGAAATCTAAAATAGCAAATTCATTCTGTAGTTTCTGTAAGTGATGAAGATAAAATTGTCAATAAAGGTGCAAGTTTCTGTTTTGCAGAGGAATTGTATGCATAAAATGCATGATTCAGAAGACCAAACCCTGGGAATCTAAGAGAGAAGAGTGAAATTCTTGCCTATGAACATTTGATGTGGAAAAACGTGTCGGATGAATACCTTACACTCAGCAGATTGGATGACAAGTTTAAAAATTATTGCAAGATCTGTACAAAGATGCAAAAATTCCAAGAAGTGAATTGAAGTAAAGTTTACATCCACATTTCAATAAGTGATGGGTATTGAAGTTTTGCCTGAGGATATGACTCTTCAGGTGAATCAGGTCACAGAAGAAATAGGGGTTCAAGCTCTTCTGGGCTTAGAGCCAAAGGATTATGGTGTTGTAATATCTCTCAGCAAGGTCATGAAAACTTGTGACAACATGGAACATCCAACAAATGAAATTGTTTGAAGCGGAGGATTGAAAACAATTCGCTGACGTTCCACCTGTTTCATCTCCTCTTCATTTGACAGGTTTACGTGGAATTCGACGGTGAAGACTGGGACAAACGTGAGTGGTTGAAGATCAGTAACAAGTCACATCAGGTGTTTCTCGTGGAGAAAACAGTTGTGTGGGCCGAACGTGTGGACCCATATGCTCAGATTCCAAGCAACATCATTTGGCCTGCTCTGGTAGGGTGCACCCCTTTTCACTTTTTACTTTGAAAGGAGCATCTTGAACTTTGAGCTTTTATTTTTATCAGCTATGATTTCCAGAGGAATTTGTTCTTAACATGATATGTCAACCCCCCTTGTTTTTTTCTCTAAGTCCAAGTCCCTTTCAACGGTAGTGACATTTGAACTTGTTACATTCCCAACCTGCTTTAAAACAGACCCATAAACTGTGTCTAGCATAAAGTGTAACAAATTCACAGTCTCTAGCCAAGCAGACAGCTGATGATTTATGTTAACATGGTGGGCTGTCTTGTCAGCCATGATCCATTGCCTGTTGCAGTTTTGTTATCTGGAAGATGATTTAAGGTCAGAGGTCATATGTAGCAGAATGACAGTTTATTTGTTTGTGGGCTCATGGAAAGCCAAGTACTGTTTTGTATTTATAGATCAATATCTGTGGCAGTTTGGGATGTAAGATTCCAAGAAGGTATTTCTTTGCCCTTGAAGGCAGCCCAGATGTTGCTATCCCTGTTGTACATATAAAATGAAGTGCAATGTTTTGGAGGGGAAGTAAACAGTCATGGGCAAACATGGTGATGGCTCCTCCTTTGAGCAAACATAGAGTGGATGGGTAAATACCTACTTTCAGTGTGAACCCAACAAGTTTAAATCATCAAGTCCAGTTAGATCATGCCAATCTTGCCAAAATTTCAAAACAGTGTGCAACGTTTACAGTATCATTAACCTGATGGTAACATGCACAACAGGCACAGCATGTGATATGTCTCCTTTTCTGGTTGTCGTCATTAGTTCAATTCCAGGTCAGTTGGTCATTATTCTCTGCTTTCAACTTTTCTTTTTCAAGTCATCCAAAATGCAACACCATTCAAAATGGTGTTTAGCAAAATGATGAATATTCATAGCAGATGCCAGCAAGGTGTCATGGTTCGTTTTGCATTCACAGAGTCTGACAAGATTTAATTGATGGACTTTCCTCTTGTTTTTCCATTCAAAGATGTTGACCAGTCACTATTTTAATTGAAAAGACTTGCTTATATATGCTATGCCTTTCCAGTCCCTGTCTCTCCTTGTATCTGTTTTCAGTATTTATTGACTTTTTGTTTACCTTCTTTTTTTTTCAGAAGCTAATTTGAACTTAAACAATTTAATCATGCTGTTGCCTCCCACAGAGTTACAAAAGTCTCGTCGATCGTTGCGGTCTGAAGGACTCTCCGTTGAAACCCGTGGAATTTTTCCTTGATAATCTTTTGGATTTCTTCAAGAAGGGGGACATTCACCCATACAAGGTATGTGGAAATGTTTCACTGGATGGTGTGCTTTCAGTTGTAAATCTGCAGAATTGACCAAGTGTGATAACTTGAAAAGGACGGAATGGTAGAAGGAAAGTGAAACAGCCTATGGCCTGGGCCAGGATGTTCCACCAGATTTAACAGTTTCTTTTATCAAGGGCATTGATTTCCAGGTGATGTAACTAACCGACCCTGACCAGTTAAAAATTATGGAGGAAATAAAGTCACATATAGTCACGAGTTAAGACTTTTCATTTTCCAGGATGTTGCTTGGAATGTTCTAGTTTCATGAAAACAGAGTCAGTTTCTCTGTGGAATTAACAACATCTTGCATTCGAGGCAATGCCAACTTCAGAGGGTCATGATGAATGACTGCCAGAGGACTTGCCAAGTGGTGCTGGTGGGGGGGGGCTGAGGGGCACAGAGGGACTGATTAACTCTAGATGTATTTTAATGCAACATGACCCCCTCCTCTCTCTCTCTCTCTCTTTGGCCTTTGCAAATGGAATTACAAATCTCTGCATATTTCGATGACATTTTCGACGTACCCTACTGCCAAATGGCTGCTTGTTGTGATAGATAGATAGATGGTTTAATGAAAACTGGAAAATGGCAGAGTGGAAGTTGAAACTCTTGTCTTGTGGCCTTATCGACCTGTCATTGTGCAGGTCGTATATATTGTTCTTTTTCTAGGGAGTCTAATATTCCATTAAAGGGTATTGTCCACTGAATACAATTGATATTCCTCAAAAATCAGGAATATTTTTCTTTCTATATTGGTGAAAACCAAAGCTCAATAGTATCTGTGTGGAAGTTAAGTTTGAAGCTTTCAAAAGAAATATCTATTTTAAAATAGTTTGTCACATTTTTGGAAATCTGTGATGTCACTGAGGTATAACTTCTAGAATATCCTTTGTATTTCTTTACAAATCTGGACTGTCCAATAAGAAACATGTGACCATAATTTCTGTAATATTTGAAGGTAAATCGACGATACATCCTCTTATATCTACATTTTTTGTAGTGTCAAATTTCAAGGTTAAACGTGGACCTCAATTTCATGGAAAAACAAAAACTTCTTGCAAATTATTTACCACTGTTACCTGGCATTTTGTTAACCTTGAGGTAACTGGAGTTCTTTCTTGACCGGAGAAGTCTCTCTTCAAAAAGCATTATCTTGAGTTAGGAACAAGATACTGACATGGGTTGTGAAATGCCTCTAATGGAAAACTTTTCTCCTTCATTTGAGAGTGCCTCCAGTTATGAGTAAAATAAATGCGTTTAGATTGTGTAATGGCGTTCATGCTCTGGGGTTATTAACTTCAGTCATTTGAATGTCTTCATTCACCCTGCAGTTATCCCAAACATAACAACATGTATATGGAGCAATATTAGAACAATATTAGAAAAAAAAAAGTACAGGTGATGTAGCAAAGACAGGTTCTTGAACAGAGTACTGAAAGTTACACTGTTCCAATCAAAAGTAACATGTCTGCAGACATACACTTTATATGGAACTTTGTGTTTCAATACAGTGAATAGAATAAGTCAGACTTCAATCCAATGTGTTTCCATGTATACGCCATACATTCTCTTTAAGGGTAAAGCAAGGGAGCTGCTACCACATAGTTACAACAGTTTGGAGGTGATGTGGGTCAAACATTTGGGATACTTGCCCTATTTTCTCTTCAATAACAAACAACGTCGGTATTCAGGCTTACTTGGTTTGTTATTGTGTGGTTAATCACATTCCAATGTGCTACAGTTGCACTGTGGCATCACGTAAACTGCGACTTGGCAAACATTACACTCACTTTGGCTTTCGTTCCAAAATAATCTAAGAGCATCAGAAGCAACTGCAGTTTGTATCACCAAACACAAGTTGTGTGTTTATTCAGGTCTGGGATGGCCAAAGCCAAAAAGGATTAAGATTTTGTTTCTCTTACTTTTTAAGTCCAGACTAGAGAGTGCTATCACGATGTTTTGTTTCATGTAGAATTTGTGTCACCTGATCTGTTTGTATTTTTTTTCATCCTACCTCTCACTTGAACAGATTGCTTGCTGTCTTCTACTTTAATGAATGCCTGCATCTGCTTAAACATGTCACAAAGTCTTGCGGTTGTGTATTTCGCTCTGTGGTGACCTGTCTTCTATAACTCAAGTGCCTGAACTATGGTCTGGTGCTTTCTGGTGATACATTAGATAGAGCTGGCCTTCTGGTCAGTACTTCCTGGAACTGCAGAATGAGGAGGGGGCTGACTGAAAAGGGCAGCTGAGCAGAGAGGGGTTGAATGGGGGTAACAGACAGGACACGAAACACTTAGGGATGCATGAGTTGCCTGAAACTGATAAGTTTTGTCGCCTCTGGAAGATTTATTCAAAACCAGACTGGTAGATATAAACAAATCAAGATAGGTAAAATTTGGGGATTTGAAATGGACTTGACCAATTAAGGAAAAAAACAGGCAAACAAGCTTTCTGTTACATTACTATAGCAACATAAAGGTCTTCCTGTTAATTTAGCAAATTATTTTTTTTTTTGTGACTCCCTGGCTTTCATCTCTGCTGCAACAAACGGTCATCCCTGGATTCCCTTGCTATTCCTTCCCACTGTCTTCATCTTGTTTCTGCTCTAGCAAGATACATCAACCCAATTTCTTAGATGTATGATGATATATGCTGTAGGCACAGAGATAGCTCTAGGGACATGAATTGTGTGTGTGTGTGTGTTTGACATTGCCTTGCAAATTTCATCTCATAAGTGAAGATTGACACACTCACGATTAGCCCTTAAAATTTTGCCTCATACCCCCCCTACTTCACTGAGCAGCAAAGGAGATGGTCTCTTTGTCAGTGAGAGAGAGCTTGTCTGCTGATGAAACTGCTAGAGAGGAAGATAATGACAGCGAAATATTCACGCCAAAAGTTTCAAAGCCATTTGATGCACGCTCTCTCATAGTGACGAGGACAAGTTGATGAATTAATCAGTGCATGACAGGTGGCAGCAGTCCATCTTCATGCCAAAATCCCTCTCTTGGAAAATGATTGTACGCCGTTGACGATGGCACGAGAGTGATTCGAGACTTATTTGTTGATGATTAGATTTCAGGGACAGGTTTTCCGTTCCTTATGGATGACAGTCGTTGCTCCAGAGTTGTTAATATCTGCTTCGTTGAGTTGATCCATTCCTTATATGCACGGTTTTCAGTCGTGGGCGTGCAGTGCATCTCATGCGCAAATGAAGCCATCTTTACTTGCGTTGCCTAGTCAAGAAGGGGCAAAAATTCCAATCTCCTGGAGTGAATGTAGTATCTGAAAGTGTTTTTCTACGGCCGTGTTGCGCAGATATTCCTGTTATTGCCCACACATGTTCATTCAGAGGTATTCCTATCAACTGAATTAGAATGATGTGAATGGTTTACATTTCCTGTTTAGTTTACAATTTCTCTTCACATCACACTCGTTCGTTGATCAGTGTGTCAGAAAACCAGCAATGAACTATCTGAGAAAAGAAAGGACCAGCGTAAGCAAGTTGTTGACCTCTGCAAATTGTTCAAGAATGGTGCCCTCTATTGGACTGTCTGCAGCATCAATTGATCTGGTGTGGGTATTGCTGCCTTATGTATGTAACATTACACAGGCTTTTGAAATGCATAAAGGGGGAGGAAATTTCCATGGTCGTTAGCATCTTGAGCAATAATTTCACCAGTTCCCCTGTTGATCAGTGGGTATCGGCTAATATATCGCCATTTGGATCATTGATAAATGTAATGAGGGGAAATCTGGTGTAGGTAATTGGTTTTATCCTCCTGTGTGTGTACAATCGCACATTAATACTCCCATGTTCGCACAGTACTTACTACATGTTTTGTGTGAGTGTGTGTCAGAGGCATTATGTCTGCTTTGTGTCAATACCCATGTAATGGCAGGAATTGGATACACTTTTACTTCCTGAAAAGTACTGTCTGTGCTTCTACCCAAATTAATTAAATTTTCATGTTACCATGGAAATGTCTGCTTCTCTCTTTTTCCCTGCCTGGTGGATGATTGAAAGGGTAATATATTTGGTCTGTTCTGCTGGAGTGGGTGGATTTAGCTGAAAGCCGTTGGAACGGATGCAATAAATTGTATACATCACTCAAAAAAAAAAAAAATAGGAGGGAGGAAGGAAGGATTTGAGTGGATTATCAGTAATGTAAATATGGCAAAGTGAACGGCAGAACTATTGTTGTGTAGTGTGCTTTATTTGTAACGCTGCTCAGGTTGTCCATGCTTGCAAGCTCGAGCTAGATTCAATTTTTGACGAAAAGGAATGTCATTTCCCTAAGTTAGTTGGTACGGACTAGTGCAAGTTGTGTGGCCGGAGTGATTGGGTTTATTAGGAAATAGCGCAGAAGGCAAACGTTGGTCGGGTGTTGAGCCAGCGTTTTACATCGTCATAGCTGTAACAAAGGTTTTATGGCAATTTATATTTGACTTTGAAATGTTATTGTTTGATGGGAAAATAGATCAAGTGGAAACGTGACCAGTCGCTTTGGAAGCATTTGACACCAGGGTAAATGTTCTAAAAGCAAATAAAAAAAAATGATGAAAAGTCATAGAAATGGTTCTTATTTGTTTGACAATGATGGTATGCTATGGTAAGGATTACAGCTGTTTTTGTGTTGTTTGCTGTGTGTTGAATGAACTACAAATAAGATAAATTTACTGCTTTCTACTCAACAGTCTCATATCCAAACCATCTTGGCATTGTTGCTTACTGGTATAGGCTATTATTCAATTGTTGCTCACTTGAAAGAATGATGAAAGGTGAGTAGGAGAGGGGGGAGGGGAGCAGAGGAATGACCATGTTCTGTTCTACCGTTTTATAATACATGTGCACTCATAGCAGGATTCCTGCCTGAAAGAGGGTCTATAGTTACGCAGGAGTAAAGAAATTTGACATACTCTTGGACAACGTACTCTACTTTCCAAAGGAGTAGTAAATGTGCTTGTCTGTGTTAAAAGCTCATTTATAAAAGTTGACATGACTGCTAAATTTGTGACCGTTTAAACAATTTGTCCAAACGAAACACAGTTTAAATTTGAATTCCGAGATTATTACTTGCATGTAACTTAGACTCACTGAGTTGGTTCACAAAAGTTGTGATATTTTGTCATACATGTTGAATATAATTTACGTGTTGATGTTTAATGGTCAAAGTAACAGATTCTAAAGATCTGACACACAACTGTGAAGCAATAGAGAGAGAGAGGGTAAATTAACAATAAATTAATTACTTAGGCCTATTGCAAATCTGTGACCAGACCAGAATCCCTGTTGATAAAAACTGCAATTCCTGACATTTTCAGTAAAAATAGGGATAGATACATGTATGACTTCTGAGGTTAAATTATATTGGCATGTAGTGGTCTCCTACAGACTTGTCACAAAATAAACAGTAACAACTAAGTGAGCTGCTTTAAAGAAAGTTTGATATTAACTGCCTTTTTATGCCAACAGGAGAATGTTTTTGTCAATATTATAGCTGCTTGTGCAGCATCTGCCAAGAAATATTTGCAATCAGTGCATGGCTTGATGGAAAGAGACTTCACTCAAAAATATTTATATGAAGTCTTTAGAACTCACAGGTTCTTTTCTTTCTTAAACTGCCTCAGGTACACCCTGAGCTTACAGTCAACATATACATAGCGTCAACCGCAGGTGTGTTTTAACAGTAGTTTTTCTCCATGAGTGCTCAACTGTTTTGTCCATGTTTTACATATATGACATGAGGCCAAGCTGTGATCACAGAAATTGCATCTTTATTTATGATGGAGACACACGAAAACATGAGAAAGGCGTGAGATGGAGGTTTTTATCACAAAACTAGGAAGAGCAAGTGATTGTTATCGCTTAGCGTGAATTTGAAATGTTTTGATCTATCCTTGAGAGTCAACGACAGTATTTTCTTTTTGGTCAGATTTTTCATGAAATTTCCAAATTTATGTCCACACATCAAAGCCTATACAGTCGATGATGTTCATGTAAAGTTAGTCTCATCGTCCAGCCCCAAGATCTCTGCAGGACAACCAAGTTTTGTGAGAAGGCTACGGTTCGTTAGACAGCCAAATTCAGATAGTGCTTGAACCAAATTAGTGTTTCACTCACAATATCTGAAACATTGTAATGGAATATGACAAATAATTTGTGAACACAGCACAATACAAGTGTGTGCTCATGGTGCAGCAATATGGAAATGAGAATGATTGGCAGGACAACTGAATGTTGAAAAAAAGGAGCAAAGGACAACGACAACAACATGTCTCAGACAACCACATAAAATTTACTGAAACTTTTTTAAATTTCAACACCACCTACATGTTATGTATGAATCATTTTCCCTGATGCAGAAGTTACTGACAGATAGTAATGGCACACTGTCAACATCTGAGTACAAACTGTTGATATTTGGAAATTTTTGAACACTTACTTTTAGTCAGCCTTCTCTTCTTCATTGTTGCTAGTGCCTGAGTTTGAATCCTGGTGGAGCTGTCAATATCAAAGGTAATACTTCATGCCATAAGGGTATTTTACCATCTGCTTCTGAAAGTGTCAAATTGTGGGCAGACAGTACCCTAAAAGCTTCAGGGGTGCATAAGTGCAGGTTAAAATGTCACAGAGCATAGCATGGGGTTGGTAAGCAGTACTCAGCAGGGGAGAACCTGAGCAGGCATGCGACCAACAATCCTCAGAAGTGATGGGATTCCTAGAAGGCCAGATATTGTAAAATGT
>VJOZ01019749.1:4907-15429 GCA_009801055.1 Stichopus horrens | reverse complement strand
TTCAACTGGTAATATCTTGAGAACTACACATGGGAACTGAATCGAAGTTTCACCAGAATGGTTGGATAAACTTACTCTTCAACATATCCGAGCTAAATTTGTGACTAGACCATCCTTTTAACCCAAATGAATTATATTAGCCTGTAACAGAGCCGTGTATGCGGCTCTGGCCTGTAATAGTACATAGCGCCACATCAAATCATGAATGGCACTCAAACTTCAGTCTTCAATCCAGTATAGCGCCAACAAAATTTCATCTCTGTTGCCTGTTGACGACATTGGGTATATATTTGCTTGAGTAATTTACACCTCGTGTTCATCTTCAGAGATGAGACATAATGAAATTAAACTAAAGTAACAAAAGTAATGAATAACAGAATCACATACAGCAAGATACGCAGGTATCACATATATTTCATTATGCTAAAACTGTAAATACAGTTTCTTCTCATAATAGCAGAGACATTAATGGACATGATTTTACCATTTTATGTAGCTATGCTAGAATAGACTTGACAGCAGACTCCACCAATCAATTACAGTCAAACCACATTACTATAAATTCGCTGTAATAAATACATGAACACTTTCTAAAGCCAATGCCGCTAAGAACAATAATCTCTATTACTTTTTTTTGCTATATATCAATGTCCCCGATGAATAAGCCTAGTCCTTTACTGCAGCCAGAATACTCACTAGATAACAAAGTACGTGCGACTCGTCACTTGGGGATTTCTGCGTTTCGTATAGGTGATTGACACCTAACTGATGCATGAGCCCAACAAATTGTTGGTATTGATTTTGTCTCCACGACACTCTGCAAAGTGTGCGTTGTCGTGGAGGCAAGCGGTTAAATTCGTTTTGATATAGCCTACTCATAAGTGGCTGGTAGCTGTTTTGTGTACTTCGTTGACAGAGACGCAAGAATGGAGTCAGTTGCTTTAGATGTTGTTGGCGACTTTCGAGTTACTGTTATTTGGAGTTAAGTGTATCGTGCCTGGATTACATTTTCCAAACCTCTATCGTAAATCGGGTAGCAGACGACGCCACAAACTTAGCGACATTGCGCACACGTTACAACACCAACGCACAAATCCAACGGCATGTTGTACTTGTGTGTATATAGCTGTAGTCTGCCCAATGTGCTGTGAACTAATATATTATACGCTGCACAATTCGGTTGCTTATTTTTTCCGCTCTGAAGTGATGGAGTCTTTACATAGCTGCAAAAAATGGAAAACTTAGTGGATTTACGTCACACTACTTACATTATTTGAAGTGTCTTTCGTTCTGTAGTTCATTTTTTTTTCGTTGAAGCAGGTAATCTTTGACAGGCCTATTCTACTTTCCTGTCTTCATTGATATTTTATTTATTGATTTATTCATTGATATTTTTATTTATAAAGGCTAGCCTACATGATGCCTTCATGTGAACTTAAAACATTGAACCCTGTCCTTAATGCTATTTTATTTATCGCTAGGCTGGTAACTCGAAAGTTACGTTGACCAGGTAAAACTCAGATTTGTGGTAAAACAATCAAGTGCCTAAGATTTCGTCTTCTTTATCCAATTAGTTGTTTTGTGTAATATGTTTGTTGCGTTTATGATCCCAACAAAACCGTTATTTCATATTGTAAGGTAGCCTTTCAGCAGCCCTAACGTCTAGGCCTGCAACTACATTCAAATCATTAGACGTAAGTTTACAGAAAGGGTAACTCATGTGATGTCTAAGCCTACATCATTTCAGCCAGTACGAGCTTAGCCGCCCAGTAAATTTCTGTCATCTAGGCATAAGGGAATTGCTATGACTTGAATGGAAGTTATGTCAAGAGTCCAGCAAATGATGAGAATAATGTTACAAATAAATTATTGCATTTGATAATGATTAATGACTATTTTCGGCTTGGCTCGCCTACATCAATTTGTTTTGTGGCAATGCAACAGACCAAGGGTGCCCAGTAGTGTTTAGTTTTCTTTTTGGGGGAGTGGGGGCACTGCCTATAAGTGAAAGGGTGCCAGTGGGGTCCAAGTTGAAACAATTGATGTTACGGAGTAATGATTTATATCAATCTCAGTTTCAACGTACCTTAATTACCTATTTTGTGTACATTATGCATTTAAGTGTAAGTTGCCACCTTCAGAGTGCATTTGACAGGATTTTGTTCTTTGGAATTTCCAAACAACAACAGGGTTTCTGCCAGGATTGTAATTAAGGGGGGACCGCATGTTGCCAACAGCAACATCCCTGATCTTGATCGTGAAGTGCAATCCGCGTGGGGTCAAAGGGCCCGTGTCAAGGCCCCTTGCTTGTCTAGGGGGTGAAGCCCCCGCACAACTACTGATTTTTAGAAAGAGTGACCACACAGTTTGTTTTATCTATNNTGACAGTATATGAATATTTGCAAGAATAGTCTCCAAAATGTACACTACAAAACTCAAGCTTTGCAAAACTAAGGGGGGATTATCCCCCCTTAATCTCATAAGGGAGGGACAAATCCCCCCTTTCCCTCCTTGGCAGAAACCCTTAACAAAAGACAGTAGTTGATCCCTCAAATTTACACAGACACTTGAATGGAAGTTATCTGATGGAAATCATCAGATCCTCATATTAGGAATATATACATCAGTTAAATATATTTGTTTGAAACCATTAACATTAAGGTATAATTATGATATAAATTTCACTGAATATGATGACTTTCCATTTTTTGTCAGTTTTGAAAGAAGTGGATTGGTGTGCTAATACACCAGTGACAGCTCTACAATTACTAGCAATTGTTTGCCCTAATTTGTACATACAGAAAGAAAAATGTCTCCATCAGTGTAATCAGCCCTGTGGTGATTCTATCCAACAGCAAGAAAATCTGATGTTTCAAAAATAAAAGGGACTTCATCAAGAAGAATGAGAGGCAATATAATCGTGCATGTATACAACAAATTTTGTGGTTTGATCGGCTTTGAATATTTAACTGACCCTACCAGTACAATCTACTTCAGTTTTACAATAAGGTGACCTTTATCAATTACAAATAAACAGGATGAAAATATTGCAAATTAATGGCCTTCATTACACTCCTGATCAGTTTTATGCACACATTCTATTCAACCTTTAGCCAGATCAGCTATCTATGTAATTATTGATTTAGGGAGCAGTTTGTGTCAACATGTACGGTTTGCTCTTGTATATAGCACAATGTACAGAGTGATATGGTCTAGGCAACTCTTTTATATCGATATGGAGATGTAATATTATTGAACTGCATTTGCTCATACACTGGATACATGTATGATAGTAAACGATACCGCATGTGTGCTGTACTGTAATTGTGGTTGTCTATCACAAGGTTTATTCATGATTGTTATAACCCAACATATATGTGATACGTCAAGCATTATGCAATAACACCATTGATGAGTTGAAAGGCAAATTTATTAAAGTATATACAGTATAACCAGGATATAATTTTCAGATGTATCTAACTCCTTACTGTTTGCCTGCATGGAAAATAACAACCATGCATACACATTGCAAAGTAAATACAACTCTATGTTCAGCATGAGTTAGTTAGTGGCAGGCACAAATTAAATTTGCATGCCCCTAAAAGCCATAGGTAAAATTTGCAATACACTTTATTTATCGATCCTTAATTGCAAGCAATTTATCAATGAACTGAAAATCTTTTGACAGTCTTGCTACATGCATGGCTGCATTGATCTATGCATGGTTTTGTAAATTGCTTTCAGTGGTTAAAATTATGTACGAAAAAAGAATATGTGAGGTCTGTATGCACCATTCCCTATGCATTCAGAACAAAATGGTACTGAAACAGTTCAAAGAAATTACGTCCTACATGGATGTGATAGCTGTAGACCATGTGTAATTAACAGCTGACTTCAACCCAGTTTCAGGATTTGTACGACACACCATTTCAAGGCTCACATGACACACCAAAATAAGGCTCATATGTCATAGCTAAAACACTGCACTGTGATATGACATATGAGCCTTATGAGCCCACATATGAGCCCTCAATCGGTGTCATGCATGTATACCACACCTTCGATGCATGTATAAAGACATGTTACCATTGAGACAGATGTACATCAAACATGACAGGAGATACATATTAATTACGGCACAGTGCCTATAGTTACATACAACACAAAGCCATGTTATGATGAAGGCTTAATGTCATACATGACACACCATGTTACAATAAGACTCAAAATCGTGCGTGAAATGTCACAATGATGGTCTAATATGGCACATGGTCATGTCACAACTTTATGATTCAGTGTCATCTATGTGCACCATGTTGTACTTAAGGATTAGTATGTTGTGATCTGCTGTTTTACAAAGTTGTAGCTCTTAGAATACCAGAATTAATATAATAATAAGCTAAGTTAAAAGAAGGCAAAACAAGTTACTGCAAACAAACATAAGTAACAACAAGGGAAGAAAATTTAAATGTCAACTTTGATGAATTTTAATATTTCAGTCACAAAAATTCTCCCATTCAAGCAGTGTTTTAAATGTTATTTTCAATATTTTGAGCATTTAAGCTCTTTCTTGTGCGAGGGCAAGTTCATTTTGTGATTTGAATTTTTAGCCTGCAGTCTTTGTCTTAGACTGCTGGAATTATTCATTATCAATTTGCTTTTGTTTAAGATATGATTAAACATTTACATATAAGCTGTAACACCCTGAATTGTCATATTTAAGACCTACTGTATAGGATCATTGAAAACACTTTTACTGAGTCTTAGTCCAAATGTTTTCCCAGAACTTGATCCCTTTTCAATGGCATGCAGCAGAAAGGTGAATTGTCAGTAGTCACTTTTCAGGAGGTTGTCTGAAAGTTTTATTTCACCTTTTGAATACAATGCCATATTACATAACTGACATGCTGCATTGTAATGAAATATTCTGCTGGCAGAACCATTTATAAATAAATAACATTGATTGCAGCTTGCAAGGTTGAATCATTTGCAACAGCTCCATGGCTAAATCAAGTAGTATAATTAGTCCTAAAGTTCCTCAAAAGTACAGTTTAGACTAAAGATTAATTTAGGTCTATGTCTTTTTGGAACGTACGGTTTTCCAGTTATACTGTACATAAAACTTTAGCTTCAGTTTTTGTGTGTGTGTGTTTGATTCTATGCTGTTATCCAATCTTAGATATTAACAATTGTAGACTCTATAGATAATATTTTGTCTCTTGGCATTGCGATTGTAAAGCTAAAGCAACTGAATTGTGAAAGTGTGCAAACGACAATTTATTCACAGAATTTCTGCTTACATTTTAGAATAGCAAGTATTTACACAGACCACTGCTTGTAATTTGCATTCTATCGTACTTTTGTATATTTGTGTTTGTTTGCTTTTTTTTCAGGTGAACAATTGATAGATTGTTATAGTACATGATAGAAGCAGTAACATTCTTTGGATTCATTTGGAATATTTATAATGCTCTACAACTTTTAAACTACAACTGTTAAAAGTTATGGAAACGGTCTTGAAAAGTGTAAAGCTCATCAAAAGTGTCGATTATTTCACAGTTTTTCCCAAATGATTTACTTTCACATCTGTTTGCCCCTTGGGAGTCACTCAGAGACCCCATCAGTTGGAGTATAGAGCTTTTGCTCCAAATCAGAACAACTTGCATGGATCACAAGCTGCAAATGTATTTCTCAGGGAACTAGGAAGGGGGAACCATAGAAGATAGTTTGATTTTACCTTATACGGCAAAATGGCAGAAAGTCCAGAGAGTCCTACTTCTGGATACATCCCCTGTGAAGCTGATCAGTTGGACAGCAGCAAGCTCGACAAGTTAGAGTCGGAACACTTTCGGAGGAAGATTAAGAGTAAATCCGGTAAGTATACAGTTCTCTGAATATACAGTTCTGAATCTGCCCTTTATGTTTACCATGGAGACAGTGTACAGCGTAAAAAGTGGTGCCAGTTGTAGGCACAATTTATCTTTACATCAGAAGTTACATTCGTCAGATTTTTGAAGTTGAAAAAAGTCGTTGATGTATCTGCAGTAACCGTAGGTACCATTGATGTGACAGTAACCATAGATATTGATGTGACAGAAATCATAGATATTGATGTGACAGTAATCGTGTACTTTGACAGTGACCTTGTAGGTATCGTTGATGACGGTGACAGTAGCCTCACAATTAATGAATGTAATATTATTGCCTTATAAAGTATTGACATTACTACACCACAGAACTCATTAATAAATGACGGCAAATCATAATATTTGCCTGGCAAGAACTATGCAGAGTCATAGAAGTCTGAATGTTTGAAATGTATTGTTTCAAGCAATTAATGTAAATGTGTGTACCTAAGTTGTGGTAGTGTAACTACCATATGTCATAGTCCATATTTATAGCTGAAAGTGGGACATAACTATTGGAGCTTGTACCCTTTGCTTAGTCTCTAAAAAGAAATTGATTTCCTACCGTAGGCCATGTTACTGAAGGGATTAGTGCTCACTTTGTGTTGCTGACATGATGTTAAAGCCAATTAATTCATACTGCACATACAAAAGTCATGCATAATTGGCTGACAACTGACAATAAATTTGTAAGAAAATCTGGACGATAAATGTCATATCGGTGAGGGTGTTCACTTTTCCTTGAAGAAGCAGGATAATCCTGTTTAATTGGGACTGATGACTCTAGGTGTAAGGTAGCATGTACCCTCATAATTTGTCTTTTTCACTTTATACACATGCACTTAATCATGAAAGTGACTAAATGGTTTCCAGAGCCATGCATGTAGAAAGATTTTGTCAGGTAGGTTAACCTGCTCAATGAAAAGCTGACACTCATCGTTCACCATTCGTAGCACTCTCAATGTTCTGTAAAATAAGTCACCAAAACTTTTTTATGCTTTTCCAAAGTGCTTAGAAAAGCTCAGAAACCTCTTTACCCTCAATCAGTGTGAAAGGCCTTAGCATCATCAAAATTTTACAGCAATTTGCTTCAACTTGCCTGCTTCAGTGTTCAGTTTACAAAAAAACTGACTTGCCCAGCCAAATGTCAGAAACGGTCGATATTTGTCTCATCTCCAGATGGTGGCTACCGCCCAGTTGAAAGAGAAAGTCTCCCCAACCTATAAGCCACTATAAATTTGATCAGTTCTGAGTCAAATGTCATTTGGAATTTCTGTCCACTTTTTGACCACTCCCAAGTAACACTTAACCTTTACGTGGAATAAACACATATGAGAACAGCAAAACATGTCCTTCCCCCATCCTTGTGCATGCCCCCCCATGCTGTTTCCTCATCATTTCCTCCTTTACCCATGGAGGAAAATGAAACTTACAGGAAGGCATTATCATGGCTGATTTCAAATTTAGCGAAACTTCAAACCTCAGCAGGTGGTGTTACAGACCATGAAATTATGTTTTTATGTTTTTGCCTGGTGTGATTCTTTCGGTTTGTTATTTAAACATAGTTGTTGTTTAATTGTCTAAGGAGTAAAGTTGTAGTATAATTTAGAGCTATATGTGAGTTTTTTTGTTTTCATTGAGGTAAATTCTTGCAAATTTGTTTGATACATTTGTCAGGTTTAATGACTGTGCAAATTAAGCAGAAGATTAAACTTTAATATCTGTGAATAGAATTTATTACATGCTCTGGAAAATAAATATTGTGAAAAACACCTTCTGACCTTTCAAATGTGGTAAAATTCTTTCACCTCTTGCTACAAACAACCCCCCATCCATCTGCCCTCATTGAGAGTGTACTGTCTCATTACCCGGGAATTATTTATCTTCTGCAAATATCGTTTGAAGAATTTTGGGTTCGCTTATTGTTTTTGTTAGTATTTTGTTATGACAATCAACTTTCCGTTGGGTAGTTCGCCTATCATTTCTTGTCTTTACCTGGGATCTAGTACATATGTTACTAAAATGTTCCCCAAACCTTAAAATGCTCATCCGAGTGATTGTGTAAATTTTTTTTCTAAACTATACTACTTTAATTTAACATTGCATATAATGTATGCACCACCAATGCTTTAAGCCCCTGGTTGGTTGAATATCCACACTAGAAAATGGAAGTTTCTGAGTTGGAATCCAGGTCATTTTGGTGATATTTCTTTTAACCGTATCAGATTTTATTAGAATTTCTGCCATATATCTAACCACTGGCAGATCAGATCAAAAAAAAAGGATCAGTGAGGACCATGGTCCTTTACCTAAAGGTTGCCTCAAATATTATTTGTAGAATTTAGGCTGAGGAAACAATATTTTTTAAATGAACATATTAATTTCACAATTGAGCACAACTTGCACCAAATCTGCACATCTGAGAACACTCAGATATTTTCATTTTACCAGGTGACACTCTCTTCCGTTAGACCACTTCTCATGTCACTACCAGTTTGGCTCCTCCTGACTAAAGTGACTTGTATCCACCAGGACAAGCAACTGCAAAGATTAATACAGACAAGTGAAACAACTAGCAACATGATGCTGACCCTAAGCATGATCGACTGCTTGAGACTGCTTGTCAATTCAAATTTTTGCTTTATTACACCAGATTTTCAAGAAAGTGCCAAAAAGATTGAAGTTCTATGGACTTCAGATGAACAGTAGGGAGAAAGATTATTGGCAGTTGCAAGTTATACTACATCCCAAAACAGTGACAGCCTGAAGTGCACATGTCCACATATCAAATCCTTTTCGCACAAAGTGCTACTGAAAAGAAGCTGAAATTCAAGCTTTATCAGCTCCTATCAGTGACTCATCACTGTTGAACGTGGGCCCATGCGACTCTCTGCCGATTGTCATTTGGACTGATCGACTGTTGAGCAGACACACTACCACACTGTGCACTAATACTAGGTAGCACAGGTACGCGATTTTTAACTATGCAATTATGTCAGAATCATCCAACAGCCTTTCAGAATAACAACGATCGCTAACCTTTACATCAGCTTTTATTCACAGAACTTTGAAACAAATTATACATAAAACTTACCTAGCTACTTTGTATTCCCCTCATATTTACATTCATTTATAAAGAAAAATAACACAAAATACTCTCAAAAAGTAAATACATCAAGTGATGTATTTTTGGACATGTTACAGACAGGTCTGGTAGTTACGTGTGATGGAATAGTACGTGTGTTTGTACGTATGTACATATGAATGTATGTACGCATGTATGTATGTACGTAAGTACGCATGTACATATGTACGCCTGTACATATGTACACCTGTACGTATGTACGTATGTATGTAAGTCTTTGCATGTCAGAGTTGTCTGTGGCATATAGAAAAGAGTGCTAGGCTCCACAGTGTCATGCTTTTCTCTTTGTGTTCACAGAAGTTTCTTCTCTGAAATTTGATAAATGAGGGCATATCCACTTTTGTGCAAAATTCAGGAGCTGATGTACATCCTGTAACATATTAGGCACTTCAAAAATCACCTCAAGTGGCAGAAAGTGATACACTGTAATGAAACCTATATAGCTGGTAGTGTATGTGCTTGCACCTGAATTGTACTTTTGGCCAAGTTTTTGTTTCTTTCCATCAACTGTCAATGGTAAATTTTACTGCAGATTAATTGTTTGTATGCCCTAATTGTGGAAATTTTTACCATCCCTCTAGACAAAGATATTTATCATTATGGGTGTTTGGGTTATAGAGTCCAAGTCTCTAGAAATTGTTTTGATTTATAACTGTGACACATGTAAATATTCTGTGCCAATACAGTGATTTTTCTTTGAAGGGGGGACAAGATGTTGAAACTTACAGTTTTTTAGGGGGGTGAGAGTTTGGGACTTACAGTTTATACTTGTGTGTTATGCTGTTCCAAAGCCAAAGTAATATGTCAGCCTAGCTATGGACAAGGTTGAATATTTGCCACATGAATTTATTCATTTTGAAAATACAATTATTTGACACCACATCAGCAGGCCAGGTGTAGCCAAAGTTGTTGTTGTAGTAAGAGTCACCAAAGTTGTTGATTACTATGTATCCTGGAGGGAGAGTTAAAAGGGAGGAAGTGTCCCTCAGCTCCCTCCTGCCCCATCCCCTTTTGAAAAAGTTTTCCTTTTGCAAAAGGATAGTCTGCAGATGCAAAATGAACAGAGTTATCTATATTTTAATAAGTAAGTTTCATTTTCCTGAAATTTTTCCTAGCTGCAGGCCTATTTTTTTCTTTGTTTTCTATTCAATGGCCTGGTATCCCTCATTATGTAAGTCATACAGTCTTTTGATAATTATACTGGTGGTGCAGACAGCAATTTGAGGTCTCTAACGGTAAAGTACGTTGTATTTACACATTTCGTACACACAGAGCGAGAATGGAAGAGTTACTGTATGCTGGCTAATAGCTGTGTGTACTGTACAGTGCATGAATTATAAGCACGTATGAATGTTGGTGCGTGTGCTACCTCAATTCTCTCAATAGATCATGCCACATATATGGATAGAATTGCTCAAGTGTTAACTTGATTTATGTTGTGATGATTGAGCACCTGTTTGGCTGAATTCTC
>VJOZ01019744.1:0-12773 GCA_009801055.1 Stichopus horrens | reverse complement strand
ACTTGTTCAAATGAGTCTGTTTTCATTCCTTTAACTTGCCACAAACCATCTGAAAATCTCAGCCAAATTCCACTTCAATCAAGTTCTTGCAACTTTGGTGAGCTTGGTCTCGATTTCTCCCAAGTATAATGGACATGGATTAATAGATCAACAAAGCTCCATGTGCTGTGTATCCTCTTACCATTTCCAGTGAATGCATTTGACGTCTTCTTTCCCACATTCAAGTACATTGTGCCCAATGTTGGCATCTTAGCTAGTTTTTTTATGGGGCACCTGGGTACTCAAATGGCATTTAATTACCTGGATCCAAAGTTACTACCCAATTCCTTCATAACATGAAAAATGTTACAACTGCTGTGTTAAAACACACACTGCCAGATTGCCAAATTTCACCTACCATACTCAGCAGAAAGCTCAATATGGAATTTTTTTCTTTTACTCAAGGAAAATATAGGGTCCTATTCATGAGAAAGTGTGGGCAAGTGTACTGTACATAGTGTACTAGGAAGATTCCTCTACACAATTTTGTTGTAATTTACTGTGGAAATACCAATAAACAATAAAGCTGCCATTTTGGTTGGATACCTGGGTACCCAACCGGTATGAGAAAAAACTTACCCAATTCCAACTTTTAGGAATTGATGAAAACACTATTCCCAGTCCTCACAGCTGTCACCCATCCCATGATCCTGCTCAGTTTTTTTCACCTTCACAATACAGCAACATACTTTCTAGATTGTGGAACAGTCAAACTATGAATTGAATACAAACTGACTGATATATTCATCCTGAGAGTGGTTTTGTCATCCACAGGAAAATGTAGCACCAACTTCATCCCCACAGGAATGGGTCAGTGAGTGCCCAATGTCTGGTGCAAGTGAACCTCTAGTGGTTGAGAAAACAGATGACATCGATCCTGCCAACATGGTAAGTTAAAAAACGTTTTCAGTGAGAGGTAAATCTGATTGTTTAAAGAAGTTGTTACCTTACTGTTGTCAGACTGTTATAGTGGAGATAAATGTCAAAACAATTTCAGCTTTTCTTGTAAACAGGAGCTCCCTCAAAAACAATTGTAGAACTCCCAACAACATGCAAATTGTACCTGACACAGGAAGAGAGCCTTGTCTGGAAGGGATGTAAAATGCAATTGAATGTATCTATTGCGGATTTATTGTTCGTCATTGAAACTATCAAAATGCAGACAAAATGCAAAAAATACCTCAGCACATTTAAAATTGCACAATATTGGGTACACACTGTAGGTCAAGTTTTATACTGAAACCAACATTTTCCTTTTTGAACTCATGAAGATACACACAGATGAAGGGTGTGTGCAATAGGACTATAAGCCTGTGGACAATGAGAAAAAATAAATTAAGCACCGCGGCTTAATTCATAAAGATTGCTTTCAGTACACATGTATCATGTCGAGTTAAGGGTGTCCATAGTCTCAACCCTGATTTGATTTGTTTGTCAGACTCAACAACATACCATTGCACTCTGAAGGCTCTCTTAATGGGCTGCTGACCACTATCACAACAATGATTGAAAGTTGTTACTCTTATCTCCCTGGAGTCAACCTCCTTGCATCATGGGGAAGTGATTTCAACAGTGATCTAGAATTTGAAATAAATTTGTTAACTCCAACACCCTCTTTTCTCAGTACTGTTTATTTTATGTAGTCAAATCAAGGACCCACAAATTGTACGGTGGTGTCAGGACCAAACGTCTCTTCAATGGTTGGACATAAGGTGCTTTAATGAAAAGTTTGCACAGCATGGAGAAGAGATGGCCATAAAAGACACCTGTGTAAAGTCAGTCACACTGTACTTTTGTTGGAGCTACTGTACTGAAAAAGTCTCCACCCTCCCACTGTAGGAAAGGAAACAGATTCATTCGCTCTGGGTCAATTGATTAGGTGGAACATTGCTTTTCAATGACTTATGCAGAATGGAACATTGCCGTTCACTGACTCAAGCAAATTAAATATTTTCTTGTCTGAATAATTCCATCTAGGTTATTTAGCAGATTTGTGCTAGTTAGCATATATTGGTTGAACGAAGTGCATTTAAATGTAGTTCTGCAGTCCAATGCAGCCTGGAGTTTGTGTTAAATTTTGATGAGTTAGTCAAGTTGCAAGTGGTGGGCCTTCAAACAAGCTGTGGATGGTCATTAACGTAGACATTATCGTAGAACCATGGATGGTCATCTACTGCAATAAATTGAAAATGTGCTTTATTACCATCAATGAGGTTTCTGACAGTATTAACTGCCTCTCCACTCCTTCTTCTGCCCCTTCCTGATAGCGTTATTTGTATAAATAAATGTTTATGCTGCCAACAATTTGAATCCCCTTTACATTGTCTTTTGACAAATTGAAAGATGGACAAATTTCATTATGTTCATGTTCAAAACAAGTTGCTAATACTTCAACTACTAACTTGTACTGCTGTAAACAGACAATGCTGTCACAGAGTAATTTTTCACCAGGCAGTAGCAAAATTTTTATACCCTTGCATTGTAGATTTATGGTTATCCAATTATGCATAAAAATACCATAAATGATGTCAGGTACTCTAAACCATTCTGTAACTACAGTACTAATGGCCTTCTCTGTGACCAAAACCTTGTAACAGAAAGTTCCACAATTTCTCATATCACCAGATGCCACCCCCTAACCAGCGTCCTGCACCCGACCAGCCGTTTCCACTCCCGACGGAGAGACAGGTTTCCTCCATACCCCGTGCAGGCAAGGAGGAAAATTGGGTGTACCCTTCGGAGCAGATGTTTTGGAATGCAATGCTGAGGAAGGGCTGGAGGTGGCAGAAGGATGACATCACCCAAGCAGACATGCAGAACATAATTAAAATACACAACGCAAATAACGAACAGGCTTGGCTGGAGGTTCTCAAGTGGGAGGCGATGCACTTTAGGTAAGACCAAATTGAAGAAATGATGACATCAGTGTATAGACTTTGTATTACTCATTCATCCAGGGCCCAATTGGTGAGGTGGTGTCCCTTTTTGGTTTTAATGAAACTGTAAACTTTGTACTCATGCAGGCATGTGTTTTTGTGTGTGTGTGTGTGCATTGTATGTATGTTTGCTTGTAAACAATATATATTTTGACTCAAGAAGGAAAACTTGGACCAATCTCATTGTTGGTATGTAGGTGTACCACATTGAGTGCAAAGACATTATAGGTTGTGATGGAGGTCAGTTGGGGTCAGCAGGGGTCAAATTGTGAAGAAACTTGTAAACAATATTTCAAGAAGGAAAGCTTGGACAATTGTCATAGTTAGCATGTAGGTGTAGAACAATTGAGTACAAGGACTGTCTTGAGTTAAGTGGCAGTCAAATGGCATATTCTACATGGGTCAAAATACAAAATAATCTGATTCAGAACAAGTTGTCATGGTGATATCATCAAAACCGCAATGTATTGGTAAATTCTGGTTACTTCAGTTTAGTTTTTGTGAGGGAAAGCAAGTTATGGAAAGGTGGGGTGAAAAACCTTGCAGTTTGTTATGTTGCCAAAAGAATGTAAGCGAGCCGCCTTGATTTTATCAGTAAAAGAGGTCTAGGACAATGTAGTAGGAAATTTGCAAAGAAAAGCAAATTCACTGGCTGGAGTGGGATCAACTGTGTTAAAAATATTGACTTTTTAGGTTAAGATTTTCTAACTTCATATCTCTCTTTGTTCATTGCCTTGAATGAACCATCATCAACAGGGACTGTACAAAACCACAACTGAAGAGCTTTGGAGGGAAGTATACAGACCTCTCGCCAAGAGCAAAAATAAGAATGTGGATGGGGTAAGTGATGTGGAAGTGACGTTTATCAGCCATGCTGACTTTAACTTTTTTATCTCACCATGTTTAGCTTTTTCAATTCCTTGCTGAAGACCGAAGGAATCAATGGGTGGTGATACATGTGTGTTGGTCAGCCATACTGAGCAGTGTGCCTAGGGCTTCTGATGCCAGTCTTCAACTGCCAAATTGTCACTAGACAAAATTTTTACTGGGAGTCTTGGATGGATCCCATATTGATATGCAGGCAGGGTTTCTGCCAGGATTGTAATTAAGGGGGGAGATCGCATGTTGCCGAAGGCAACATCCGTGAGGTCGAAGCGATTGCGCAATCCGTGTGGGGTCAAGTTACCCACGATTTTAAGAGAGACCACACAGTTTGTTTTATCTGTTCAATTCATATTTCATAACATGATCAGTGAGTTGACTGTATATGAATATTTGAAAGAATAGTCTCCAAAATGTACACTACAAAACTCAAGCTTTGCAAAATTAAGGGGGGATTATCCCACCCTTAATCTCTTAAGGGGGGACAAATCCCCTACTTCCCCCCTTGGCAGAAACCCTGGCAGGTGAACCACATCAAGTAGAAGAACCCCATTGTTTTTGGTGAAGGTCACAGTTCATTTTGGACCAAGAGGGGTCAAATGATAAAAATCTTGTAAACAGGATATCTCAAGAAGGGTAGCTTGGACAGCTTTTATGTGTGGTGTGTACTTGTACCACATTGAGTAGAAAATCCCTATTGTTTTTGTGGAAATCAAAGGTCATTGGGGTCAACAAGGGTCTAATTGTAAATACATTGTAAACATTGTATCTCAAGAAGGGAAGCTTGTACAGATCTTATATTGGGTACATAGGTTCACCACATTGAGTAGAAGAAGCCTGCTGTTTTTGGTGGAGGTCAAAGGTCAAGAGGGGTCAAAATCTTGCAAACACGATGTTTTAAGGGGGAAGCTGGGTAGATCTCATATATGTAATGTGTAGGTGCATCACATTGAGTAGAAGAACCCTATTGATATTGGTCAAGGTCATTTCATGTCAAATTGTGAAAACCTTGTAGGCATAATATCTGAAGGAGGGAAGCTTGGACAGATCGCATTGGTAATGTGTAGGTGTTTCATCACTGTAACATGCGGTTGTGCATGTTGAGACATGGTGCATATCAGTCATTGTCTATCAGATTCATAAAAATCCTCATGATGAAGTCATCAGAACCACAGTGCATTTGTGCTTCCTGGTTTCTTATGTGGTGTATGTTCTGGGAGACCCTTATCTGCTTGTTTCTTTTCGTCCACATATGGAGAATACTACTTTTACAAAAGGAATTTATGTATTAATATTCCCTCCTGTCGCAGAATTTGAGAAAGATTAAGAATCAAGTGTGATTTGATTTTTCTCGCTTAGGAATAGTGCTGTTATTTTACCAAATTTCGTCATAGACACAAATAGGTTGAGGTCTCATGTAAAGAAAGTTTTTAAGAGATTTTTTATTCCTTGCATTCAGGGTTCGTTAGGATACTATGGAGAAAGAACTGGTACCAGTACCGTTACCGGCCTCAATACTGGTATTGGCACTAGCATTGGTACAGTCCTCCATGCCCTGGAATGTTTCTTTGGAAAATAAGACATAAATTGATCCACTCCATCATGTGTCCAAAAGCGCCCATCCACCTTCAATCTTTAGCGAAATTTGAAGTAAGATTCATGTTGTTAAACTTGGCCATATGTCTCATGAATGCTCGATATTTTAAAGTTATAAGAAAGTTTCCACAAGATTCTACACTCCACATATCCTACAGAACATTCAATATCAATTGGAAAAATGTAAGCTTAAGCTTGCAAATACAAATCTGTTTGCAAAGTGACTTGGGATCGTGTAAGAAGCTTGCATTTCAACAATTATTTAAAATCTTTACTCATAAAAACAGAGAAATCCTGAAAAACAAATTTCAGCAAAAGATTGATGTATAGCACATATGAAGCTATTGTGAAAAGTTGACGAAATTACGTACAGCAAGTGGACATACTTTATCTCCCATCTTGATTCCTAACTTTACATGAACGTTAGGCACCTTGGCTATATCGTTACTGTGCTAGATGGGTCAGCTACAGAACAGTGTGGTAAAGAATACTGCAAAACTTTAAATGTTTGATACAGAGTAATCCTAAAACTTAAAAAAGCTCAAAAGTTATTTCTTTACATAAGATTACTACCTATTTGTGATTATAAAGTAATTTGATAAAATTCTGGAACTCTTCATTGACCTGTCATAAAGGTGGGCCAGGTGGGCCTCATTGAATCGTACCTGTCATCACAACCACAGAAGCTGACAGCCTTAGAAATGAATACACTAGAATGATATCTGCTTTTGTGTATGTATGTTGTCCTGAAGTTAATACTAGGTAACATTCACACAGTGTTGCAGTATTTTCTCCCATTGACGAAGAGTTCTTGACCATTTGTGACTTCGGGCTCTCATTCTCGTCACCCTCATTGAGAATGGATGATGGTGTCTGCACAACTCTAACATGTGACAGAAGAATTGGTACATTTGGTACAAGATACATTTTGGTCAGTGTCATTCTATAAACACATGCAATGTTACCATCTGGTCCCTAGACACTCATGCTGTTCTGCTCACTGCTGTAATTATTCTTTTATTTAGATTTTTCCACTCTATTTTTCAACATTTCCTCTTCATCTGGCTGCATATCTTAAATTGTCTCTGGTCTCTCTCCCTTCTAAGTTACTGAGAGCTTTCCTTCAGAGCTCAGATACTGTAATCAATGTTTTTCTGATTGGCTCTCATATGTCATTGCAAGAGGACTCCTCTCTGTTCTCTCCTAGCTATGAAAGGCCCTTTGACCGTCACGACTGGATAGTGGACCGATGTGGGAGGGACGTTCGCTACATCATCGATTACTACGACAGCGGAGTCGTCGACAGCGAGTTCAAATTTGCTATCCTGGATGTCAGGCCTGCTCTTGACTCACCGTCAGCACTCTGGGATCGCATGAAAGTGACATACAAGAGATGGCTGTACAGCAGTGGTGATGAATAATGTTGTCCACTATCTAAATCAGGAAATCGAGATGTTCTGGTTGAGGAAGTAGGAGATGAAATGCTCTTTTGTTCTCTGAAGTGGAGCAAAAAGCAATTCCTGAAATAGTCTGTTGAAAGATTTCTTCACTTTTCAGACAGCTTCTTGCATCTGCTACCTGGATGCAAATTAACTTCTTCCGGTTCTTTCATGCAGGTGTTCTTGCAATGCAGGAAAGAAGGCAATTTGTAACCTCTGGAGATGAATTCTGTTGTGACAGTAACACTTTCCATACATTTGCTTTAATATTGATTGCACTTGCCAGGAATAACAGAGACACTCCCTTTTCCAACTCTCTGCTTCACCTCAGAGTTGCAGGGGTTCTTTGTGGGCAATGTTCCTGATGAAAAGTTTGATAGAATGTTGAGATATCACTGTTTCATGATGGGAAAGTAAACTCAAGATAGAAGGAACCATAGATATAGTCTACATTGTCAGGAGACTTTCAATGTCTTTTGTTAACGAGGTTGTTAAAGTTTGTTGCCGACCTCATCCATAATTCATGTGCATGCTTCATGTTATGAAATCACAACTTCTTGTGATACTCTACATAGATTTAAGAAAAAAATCTTTGTCTGAATTCTTTTAAGTTGTCACATCTTGAAAAAAGACACAGCATAGATTAAATGAAACAGAAGGAGCTTGAAATGGTATGGTACCTTTCAGAGTTTTACCAGCAGTGGAGACATTTTATCGTATGATGTGTACTTAGGTGTGATTAACCTCACATGTAATTTTCATATGGGTTCTTTCTGTCAAACCAATTATTCAAGTTCCAAAGTAATTTCTAATGTGCCACCATATTTATTCGTAGTTTTATTGTAAATACAGGCATATTAGCACTATAATAAAATCATTTCTGAGATTTTATCCAATTCCTCCCAGAACATTCTCAAAATTTCTGATATACCATTAGTCAATTTGATTAATGTACAGTTGCATGAATTTCTTTGCCTACAATACTTTCATTTTCCATATTTTACCATACCATAACGCCACATGTATAGAAGAGAATGCCTCTTGAATTGGTTTCCATGAGCAGCCTCATTGCCATGGGGTCATGATAAGCCTTACTCCCATCACTAGTATGATGTGGTGATAGGTAAAATACTCTTTGAGAATCTGGTCATGCCAAGCTAGCGACAGTTTCTACCACAAAAACAAGAGTCAGAACATTTTATTTTCAATCAGTTATTGTCTTACAGAAAGATGAACTCACCCAGCAAAGAATTGTGTCACTGAAGATGAAGTATTCTGTCTCCTCTGTGACAACCCAAGACAAAAGTGACTATCCTCAAAGTTGCCTGTCGAGCGCACCCTCCCTGCAAACAGTGTTTAATATTCATAGCATGTTTGACCTGACCCATATTTGCAGTAAATATCAACAGAAAGCTTTATCCTGTGTAACAGTTTGAACTGCAAACCTGCATTAGAGGAAATTTCTGTGAAGAATTTGGAGACGTTTCATGACCCCCTGCTGGTTATTTAAAATCTAACGTCAAATGAAGTTAAATCAAATCCAACCGTAATGAAATTTAGTTTCATCTGTTTTGAATACATGTAGGTTGAAAAACTGATGGCATATCCTGGGCAATGTTTAATGCACCATTTGAAATCTGAGAACAGGGATGGAAAATGTTGAGGTCTGCTCTGTCTTTCGGTCACTCTACTATACATCAAAGAAGGTCCCGTCTGTGGGTTTCATAAGCAGTCTTAGGTGGATTTGATTCCAGTGTGACCTCTGAAGAGATCAAAGAAGTTGTTTCCTTCTTCCCCAGGTTTCCTACATGTTTCTAGATGGAAGACTGTCCAAACTTTGCCTATTTCAAACATCAAACGAATTGTTGGTATTCACTCTGAAATGGGTTTGGGCCATTTTGTGCATTCGATTGGTCATGAAATATGGTATGAATGTGGACTAAACCACTAATAAACCACATTGCCACCTGAACCTACCCTACAATTATAAGAATACACTTAAATCAAATTGAACGAAAAAAAAAATAGCTCACTATGGAGAAGTTACCTATACTTTTCCAGCAATGGATTTCAAGTTGGATTAGCTATGTTGATAAGGAGTGACAGTTGCAAGTTTATTCCACCCACATGATGAAAAGACCTGAGACGGCTGCAGTGTTAGATATTTCCAATGAATGAGCTAATAGTTCTGATATTTTGAACTCTGGTATCCACACTTGAAGTAAGATGGAAATCTTTTTCACGATGTACACTGATAATCGTCAATAACAGATATTTCCTCTATCTCCTACAGAGATGTTGAATAAAGAATGAAGAGCTAAATTGCTGTTCGGAATTTGACTCATCGTTTGCTTATTTTTCAAAGTGAATGTACTTTAGAAAATTTGTGCTATTGATAAAAGTGTGTTCAGTTGTTCAAAATGGCACCTCCATTGTTGCTCAGAGGTCATAACAGAATGGAAAATGTTAATAATGCCCTTTGAAATATTAAGCAGAGAGTGATTTCTAGATGTCAACGCATTTGTTTTTCCTTGTGGTATTACCTTAGACCGGAATGCAGGGACCACTTCAGATTGCAGAAAGTTTGGTGGGAGATAAAAGCATTCACAGATAAAGGCGGTGCTATCTGGTGGAGGATGGATCTGTGAGGAATGTTGGTGCTTGGCCAAACAATTCAATGGTTTTCAATGATAAACAAAACCGTTGTAATCATGCATGCGGGTGTGTATGTATGTGTGTATGCTATCGTATGTGTGTATGTATGTGTGTGTGTATGTGTGTGTGTGTGTATGTATGTATGCATGTACGTGATGCTCTACCTAGCAGTCGTGATATTTCAAGAAAGGGAGCCTGGACAGATCTCATATTTAGTATGTGGTTTTGTACCACATTCAGTAGAAGAACCCTACTGTTTTGCTGGAGGTTAAAGGCCATTTGGGGTCAACAGGAGTCAAACTGTGTCAAAACCTTTGCAAACACAATACCTCAAGAAGGCAAGCTTGGACAGATCTTATATTTGGTATGTCGATGAACCACATAAAGTAGAAGGGCATTTTTTTTTGGTGGAGGTCAAAAGTCATCTAGGGTTAACAGAGGTCGAATTGTAAAAAAAACATGTAAAACGTGAAATCTCAAGAAAGGAACCTTGACAGATCCCATGTGTAGTAGGCCTATGTACGTGTAGTCATGTACCAGTAGGAGAACCCTATTTGTTTAAGTGGAAGTCAAAGGTCAGTTAGGGTCAAACTGTGATATCTCAAGAAGGGAAACTTGGACAGGTCTCATATGTAGTATGTTCTTGTACCACATATTGAGTAGAAAAATCCTATCGCTTTTGATGGAGGTCAACGGTCCTTTGGGCCAACAGGAGTCATACTGTGAAAACATTGTAAACACAATAGCTCAAGAAGGGAAACTTGAACAGATCTCATATTTTGGTATGTAGGTGCGCCATATTAAGGAGAAGAACCCTATTGTTTTTGGCGGATGTATTATGTCCTTTAGGGTCAACAGTCGTCAGATTGGAAAACCTTGCACAAACAATATCTCAAGAGAGGTTGGACAGATCTCATATTTTGTATGTAGGTGTATTATATTGAGTAGAAGAAATCTGGTGTCTTTGGCGGAGGTAAAAGTTATTTAAGGTCAACAGAGGTCAATTGTTAAAATCTTGTAAACATCTCAAGGAGGGAAGCCTGAATAGATCCAACATGTATTGTGTAGGTGTTTGATCACTGTAATATGCAGCTACGCATGTCGAGATATACATATCAGCCACCATATCTCGGGTTTATAAAAATCCCCATAATGGAGTCATCAAAACCATAATGCATTTGTTCATTCAGGTCCTTTTTGGTTTTGATGGTAATCATAACATTTGCATTCATGTTGGAGTGTGTGCAGCTGCTGCCTCAGCGTTTTGCAGTCCCTGGCAAAAGGGGAAACCTCGGACGTCCGTTCTTGCTCACGTTCAGCTTGAAACAGTCGTANNAAAAAAACACGTAGCCTGCCCTCTCTGCTGGCAATTTTGTTGTGGCATATTTACTCGGAACAGGGGAATTCCAGTCATTTCCTCGCCGGGACTTTTCTTGCGTCTTGATGAGGAAATAATTGCCACTATGTGCTGTGAGTGTGTGTGCAAGAAAAGATTCCACTTTCAAAAGTGTGTATCCGCAATTCCTCCTTTACTGCAAAACCGATGAATTTCAAAGTTGGTAGATAGGTGCCCCATGGTCTGAAGTTGTGTCTCCCTTAAAAATTTAGGGTCGAAGCGCAGAGGCCATTGGTCAAAGTAGTCACTAGAACCTTATTTTTCCTGTATTTTGTTAATGGGTTTGTCATGGGACCTTCAAATATATTACCGGTATGTTAGATTTTATCTAAGTATTTTTTTATGTTTTCTTGAGATCAAAGGTCAAGTTCAAGGGTCAAAGGTCATATTTGACATCGATAAGTTTGCGACCACAACTTGTACTTTTCGTAGGCCGCATAGTCGATAAGGGTCAAAGTTGGGAGATAGCTGACCCATAGCTTGAATTTGTGTGTTCCTACAAAATTTAAGGTCAAAGGTAAGAGGTCACATAGTGAAAATCTCCTTTGAGCTGTATTTCTCAATCCAAAATGACTATACATACATGGGACCTTCAAATATATCACCAGTAAACAAGATTTTATCTAAATATCATGTTTGTATGTGTTTTGAGGTCAAAGTTCAAGTTCAGACGCCAAATTTGTCACCGAAACGTTTGCGTCGCAACTAGTAACTCCTCCAAACCGCACAGCCAAAGAGGATGAAAGTTGGTAGATTAGTGACCCATGGACTGAAGTTGTGTCTCCCATCAGTTAAGGCCAGAGGTCAGAGGTCACATCTCTAATTTGCAAAAGGTGTTGAAAAAGTGTGTCGCGATTTCCTTCTGGGCAGTAAGTCTAATGTACTTGGTCGCTTATGGTATATTCTAGTGTTCACCGGATCGGTGACGTCATAGTTCAAAAGGGCACACAATACAGTACGGTAGGTGTTGCAAGTAAAAGGTGCATCATAAGTTATTAGATTGTTTCTTTTTTATGCAATGTGACTCAATAGTTCAATCTATACAACCATATTTAGACTGATCGATTGTATCTAATGACAATGTCATTTTCCATGCTTTAGGTAATACCGCTACTCAGTATGATTTTACTGGTACTTGTCCTGCATACACTAGCCAAGGAGTTTGTGAGTTGTTTACAGATGAGTACGACTAAGCGAAAAAAGAAATTCAGTTATGTGAATTGGCTTAAAAGGAAAAGAAATTCAGTTAAATGAATGATTATGATATGTTTTTAAAGCCCGGGTAACACTAGCGCGATTCAACACGCGATTTAATGTTCAAGTAAATTTGTACCACTTGAATTCTCGTTTACATTAATGAACGCAAAATATGAACTACGAAATCGATTCTTCTCTTTCAAGAAATCCAGGATTATGAGATTATGACGCTATTTTATTCTGAACAACTTTTATGATCAACTCAATTTGCACTAGTTTAGTTGAAAGTTCAATCGCGTATTGAATCGCGTTAGTGTGACCCGGACTTAAGATCTATTACAGAACACCCAGAGGGGCCGAGCCTTGAAATGAGAAATAAGGAAATGTAAGGATTGCTTTGACAAACACGCGATCTGCATGGAAATATGTATTTTAACTCGCAGGTGACTTCTATATTTACACAACACTTGCGCGTTCCTTACACATCCATGGCCAAGTGTGCTGCACCTAACTACGTGTGCCTTTGTACTGTGTATAACATAAAGCGATGGGTGTTCGATCAAAATCTCGATCAACTATAATACATGCATATAAAAGAGGGAATGTTTATGGACAACGATAGGGATGATAAAC
>VJOZ01019738.1:0-21368 GCA_009801055.1 Stichopus horrens | reverse complement strand
ACTAGAAATGTGGTTGCAAAATCGCAACCACCTGGTTATGAGTTTACAGTTGTTCTGTGCGTAATGTCCTGTGAGATATGATCGGGGATGGTAGTGCATTTTTAGACTGGCCTTTTGGGAATATTGTCTGCAAGAGTTGTTCGACCTTCAGAGTTAAAAAAAAATTGTATAAGCATGGAAGGACTAGAGCACTATTAATCTTGCTACATTGAGATGTCTAAGATAGATAGCTAGTCCACACAAAGAAAAAGGTACACATATAATCCCTAAAAAGAAAGAAATATAATTTCTGAAAAAAAGTAGAAATATAATATTTTTATTCACATATAATACGATGAGATGTGGCATCAATGAAGCACACAAAACAAAAATCATGTATATCGGTGACCAGACAACTGAGATTTTTGTATTATTATTTTGCAACTGTTCATGCAACTTTGCCCATTTCGCATTACCCCTGAGCAGAGCACAAGGAAGTTGTACGATACTGAACACTTGTTCGTATGATGTCGGCCAATCACAGTCTTTGTCACTGTCGCATCACTATCTTCATCTTTAACACGCATGTTATTTTTTCCCAAATCGCTCGGGCTGTTCCAAAATACAATCGCTTTTTTAAGTTTTCAGTTGAAAGTTAAATACTTTCGGGTTTTTGAAAAAAAATATACAACGTCATTTCGTTTGAATGAGGTAATGTGGCTCCCTTCAACGTTACAAAATCTTGAAAAAAAAAAAATATGTGGTAGCTTTTTTTGACTGTGCGACTCGAAATCTGAATGTAGGTGCCTTAAATGACTTAAAAAATGTAAAGCTACTGACACTAGGCTAAAATTAATCGCTGCTTTTGGGATCAACTGGTTGGTTAAGTTCTATAAATTTGATATCATTTGAAAGGTAATGGAAAAAATTCTTAATCCACACAAATGAAAACGTATTTAAAAGTGATTGTAAAAAGTTATTGAGTGCTTGTACCTTAAAATTTGTCAAAGTCCCTCCAAGGTAAGAGCTATGTACCCGTAAGTTCGCCAAGAAGACAGTGAACATTGAAATTGCTAGGATATATTACTTTTCTATACTACATTTGTAAGTTGGGCACCAGGGATGTTAGTCGAGTCCGGACAATACGAGGACGAGGCCGGTCTTGAACAGAGACTTGTAACATGTAACTTTTAACTATGTGTGGAGGACTCTAGACGTCGAGGCTGGCCACGACTACGGCCCTGTTGAGAACCACTTAACTATTATTCTAACGCACCCCCACTAACGTCAGAATTTAGCTAGTTGAATGCGTCTGAAGATGGGCACATGCATTCTATGGCATTTCATCTAGTGTTTTTGCGGCAGCAACAATTACCTTAGGTAGCATACCCCTATTAATTTCCCCGTTGACTCACTAAATCGCAAAATTTATGCTCAGAAGCCTTGTAGAAGTTTTCAACAGATATAAACTACCACACTTTAAAAAACTGACACATTGGCCATTCATGGCTTTTTCAATTTTCCGTGCCATGGGTGCCGTTAGGTTTTTCTCCTAGATGTCGTTCGAGTTACCATACCTCGTCACTGGGACAAATCACACATCGCCTCGAATGATGCTGTTCCGCCAGCTCAAAGTCCATAACTTTTTCGTAATTGCTTCAATTGGCACCGTTTTCACACCTTGTATACCTCAACTCGCCTGCCTCAATACTCAATCCACAAAAGGTCCAATCCCAGATGACAAAATATAAAAAGCTTCCAAATGTCCCTGATAGGGACTTTCACAGACTGTGAACTAAATGCACAAAAATCTCCAACTTCTATATAGGGTACGCTAAGTAAGTCTATAGTCATTCCCAAACTACGTTTGTAGACTTTCGTGTTTATTTGGTGTATATGTGCTGCATTTGGAAGCCTGAGCGAAAGGGTAATGGTGAGGTTTTGAAATACTTCTGTGAACAAAATTCTCCGTGAAAATTCGAAAGAATGCATCTTATAGAGTTAGTAGTACTGCTGAACATACAGAGTCGCTACCTATGCTAGCAACTGGTATGGCATTCGCGGGGGTCGAGGATTTCGTAGTTGTGCACAGTAACATACAAAGGGAAGCAAAAATAACTCAAATTTCTCGCTCCTATTCCTGTCGTAAATATATCTTTCGTCTTGATAACTTCAGCAATCATTGAACCTGAAACTGTCACTGAAATTTAAGCAGGCGGCTTTAATTTTCGCGACAAAGATATCGATGACGTCACTTTCAGCTCGTATGCCAAAGCTTCCTGTAACGATACTGACTATGAGTTAACTCATAGCCAGTAATTGAAGTCTCTAAACTTGATGGAATATATCTTCTCACGCACTGCTGACAAAATCCCATTTCATGAACATTGACTTCCCGAAAATAATCTTCTAGTTAATAAGAACAACGTCCTTGGAATGGGTTTCCGTATCAGGTCTACTTCACTGCCACCCTGTCACCCGATATGTTGCCTAGAATATATTTTACCACATACTAAATCGACGCTATCATTTCCTGAAGGGACACAAACTATATCAATGACAAGTCATCCTCTGAACTCAATGGTGGAGCTCACTGGTTATACCGGGAGGTGGCTCTCAGGTACCTACGATAACTTCAGTTTACAATGTACCCTTATGCGAAAAGGCCGGGTTAGTTATCCTTTAATAAAGCATTTATTTATGTCAGAAAATTTTCCGTTTTTCAATGGCGCAATCCAAATATTGACTTTGATAATACCAATACGGCATTTTCGTGCAGAAATATTATCACATTTAGGGGCGTCGTCATACTATCTCTTTCGGGATCACACCCAAATCACCATGGCAACCACTAATGTTCAACAAGAGTTATTTCCTGTGCTTCCCTACTATTTCCCACGAAAAAATAATCACTTGTAGTAAAAAACAGCACAAGGCCATTGCTAATGGAGGAATGAATTTGGTCTAATCCTATGTTTTTTCTCTTGTCACTATTACTAATTCATTTTAACACGTGAGGGAATGAACAAACTTTTCCACTTTATTAAGTGTAATGATTCGACAGAATTAGTTCAGTATTTGTAAACAAGATGAACCAGACAATTTGAAATGTTCAAATTTGTTTGCATTAAATGTACCATAGGACTTAATTTTACTAACAATTATGATACAAAATACTGCTGTTAGAACTGCTATATTCACCATCTCTACTGGTTGCCATAACACCTCCACTTTTTCTTAGTAATTAACCGATACGTGCATCAAAATATAAATCTATATGTATATATACAACATATAAACTACATATTCAAGTTCACTGCACGTAGTTCACGTTTCTTACGTCTTTCTGATTTCATAACATTTTTACTTTAGGCTGGAAATTAACAAAATGAAATACTCAATGAATACAAATAGACGACAATTATTTTAGTCAGATTTATGAACGTTTAATAAGGGAGGTGGTTAGGCACCCTGTTTCTAACTATGTGGTTATTTTCTTTCTTCAAAGTATCATGTATGTCACCCTTGATAATACTCGGAAGTCCTATATTGGACTGTGCATGTGCGTCTGTGTTATACCAATTCACTGACTAGAATTCATTGTTTGAAACAAAATTGTGTTTCCACAACTTTGTTAATATCTATAGAGAGTCATGTTTAGGAAGTTAGTATTCTAAGAGAAGTCACCATTTTTGGTTTGAAGAAAATTCTTTGATGTGAACTGTCCAAATGTTTGTCAAAAATGTTCAAAACATCCCTCTCAAAGTCTGTAACATGTTCATCCTTTACTTGATTACACATAACCACTTCAGGGAGAAAATAAGACACACTATAGCTAGCGCTGCAGCCTTAACATGTAACAAAGTCATTGTAGGAGGTTTGTGCTCATTGTAACATTTGTTAATTCATTATTTCTGCATTGTGGGCAGAATGAATGCCAAAACACTGGAGGGCACAGATCACCTGACAAGTGTGACATTTGATCATATCCCACACCTCCTTTGAGGTATTTATGTAGAAAGGTTAAGACGGACATACACTGCATGCATCTTTATCAAAATAATTATAATAAATAGCTAAATAATAACTGCCTTCACACTACTTGTAATCCTTTACATTGCAGCTTGTAAACGTGTTAAAGAACACAAATTAATATGATGAAGATACAAAGGTACGTTTATATCAAAACTGAACAACCATATTAGATAAGGAAATGTTTAGTCGAATTCCTACAGAGAGAAAAGCACTTTCGAGCCAAATTATATATCTAGTGCCAGAGCATTTACATCACTTCCTGCATAAGATATCACAATGTGTTTTAAGATAGTAGTAAAAGGTACTGTGCGAATACAACAACGTAATTTATTTACAGTACGGAACATGAGGAGGTAGGCCTACTTGCATCAAGGAAATTTTTTAGCATTATCAAATATCTGTGCACAGTGTATATGTTTGGATTATATTTACAGAATATATCTGCAGATTTTAAATATTTCCTGCTTCTTATATGTATCACCTTTCGATGACCGAGGAAAAGTCCTTTATCGGACATGCTATTATAGACGGTCTCTCCCAGTCTATTCTTTCAGTATCAAGTTGAGCTAAGTTCATATAAAATTCACCTAGTATAAGCTCTGTTGCCCGAAGGCTGGCAATCACGGAAACATAATGTGCTAAGAGTAAAACGTTCCTTTAAATGCTGGCAGTTTCAATACACACTTTCTATTGAATGAGCAAGTTATTAATGTTGTAATGGATCTATTCATTTAAAAAGAAAAGATCCAGAGATCCAGTGACGGATTACCGCTTTTGATTTTTATGTGTATATGGGCCAATTTATGACGATATCGTAAACTAACTTTTTCCATAAGTTTCAGATTTACCAAATTAAACTATCCTTCCATTTTCAGCAGTACCAAACAAATTAGTCAAGATCACATGTGTGGCTTAAAGTAGGTGCGTTACCTAAAATTAAGTCTTGTGGTTTAAACGTTTCAATCCAGACAAAAAGTAATTGTGACCAAATTATCTTTGATCTAAGAATAATTCAGACTTGAAATAAGAAAACTGACACTGTGTATTATACTTTAATGATCATTGAAATAATATTTTTGTAGTTTAAAGAAATAATTAGAATGCGACTTCTTTATCTTTTCTACTTTGTTGNNGTACTAACTTTGTACATGTAATTGTATGTTGAAGTTATATCTGCTAAATGAGTTTTCATAATTGTGTAATGAACAAAACAGATTTGGTGAACAACGATCCTTTCTATTTGAAACAAATTGTCCCNNTAACACTTTAAACAAACAAGCAAAGTATTTTAGTTCACAAGGAAGCATTGTACTTCACATCTAATTTGCGCTCACGGAAATATGAGATGGTTTTGAAAACATTACTGTCTTATCTTCAAAGATTATCAGGACTACTCTTCCAGATAACGGATGTTTAACGCTCTTGAGGATTTGTTTAACTGTCAGGCAGAGATCAACTTGCATTTTACAGTTGACCACATGGTGCTGGTAGCAGCAGCAGCTGAAATCAACTGCTCAGGCGTTATTTTTCATACAATATGAAGTTTTGAAGGGTAAATCCTTTTGCAACTAGAAACATCAAGCCCGGATTGAGGTAAGCATCGTCAACGTAGATGGCATCTTATATAACTTATTTCTTCATACGAGACCCTACCGGTTCAACATCATGAGGACTCAATATAAACAGTATAAATGTATCCTGAATTTACGAAAAAAATTAAATTCCTTTGATAAAATGTCACCAATAAAAATTGAAATCGTTTTTCAAAATTACAGTTACATTTTCTTTTAGAATCTTTATTTTGAAATGACACCAATATTTGTAACTATTTGGGTATAATTCAGTTTCTTAATTCAATTAATAATTTGATATGACGTACAAAATTGCCTTATTACTTAAACCACAAACTATGTCTGTGGGAGACTCTCGAATATGATTGTCATTGTTCGCAGAAAATTTTAAACAGATTTTCAGTGTATTACACAGTTACCTAAGGAGCTCTTATCGGACAAATGGTCCTTATTCATTGTATCGAACGGATAATTTATCACTGAATAGCATATTACGCCTTTTACATATTTGGAATTCTCATTGGAGACATTGCATTGACCTCAATACATATCTATATATTTGGGTCAGTGCAGATTTGTTACGTAACACACTGGTAAGGGGCATTTATTGCTGGTGGTCAGATTCTGAAAGTGGTTTCCGAAATCAGGTACAACGTGACACCTTTAATTTATGGCATTAAATTGAAACTTTTCTTGTCCAGTCTATTTTGGAGCATCACATGATCAACGTCGACAGTTTACCCTCAGAAAGCCATTACTGTTTGTTCAGGAAGCTGCACATGCTTAGCGAATGGGATTCAGGAAACTGCAAACCGTTACTTCCATCCTACCAAAGAGTTTTTATGACCAACTATAACTTAACCCAATTTTGTGTAGTTTGTGTCCTACTGACTTGCAGCTACATTCGTTACGTACGGATGCATGTGTTCGTTGGTATTTGTGGTTTACGTACACACCATCTCCACGGGTTCGTTTGCCGACATGAACTGGTTCTCTCTTCGCAGTGTTAAGTAAGTGTAGCAAGTAACATGTTACCAATACTACAATGTGCTAAGGTAAGTGAGCGATATTACACATCAAAATAGGATACCTGTTATTTGCCGATAATGAATAAATTGGAAATAAATGTAATGTTAATGTTTGATTTAAAACTTTAATGCGTCCCTAAACAATACATGGTGAAGCTCACTAATGCTAAATGCAAAAAGTATTTTCAAGGTTTCAAGGTAAATAATCCAATAAATAAATTTGCGATGATCGCACTAATATTAGCTTTTGATAGTAATGCAAATGTAGATAATTATGCTTAGAATTTTGTCGATGAGACCTTTTTCAGGTTGATTTCATACAAATACTTTTATTTGGAGAGTGGGAGTTATATTGGCCGTTATATACTGCATCCCGTTACTATGTCTTTTGTTTTTCATTTATCTTCACTGGCACTGAAGAATTACCCACTATTGTAACTGATTATCTGTTGCTGACATGTGCATGAATATATTATAACAAATAACTTACAATTATCAGATTTGATTTGATTTGCCTCCAAAGTGATATAGTATTGTTCAAGTATTGCATGACACTCGGGTTAATTCTCCCATTAATGTCCAGGGAATTTCCCTTGTGTAGGTGAACCATAACAAACGTTTCCTATATATCATGGGTTGTTTTGTTACAAAAATATTTATTCAATCAACAATGCTAGTTATTGCATGTGATTTAGAATGCAGTCACAAGGAAGAAGTATTATTTCTAAATACGTTCCAACAAGTTCAATGTTAAAGGTCTTCCAAACACGATTTATGTAGTTTTTATGTCATAATAAATTTCGTGATCAGTGCCCTGGACAGCATTGTAAAAATTCAAAGCCCAGAAAAGTTGCAAGATTGAACAAGCTAAAACACCTTCAGTGCCCTCCCCACTCACCACTTTCTTTTCCCCAGCAATAGTAACCAGATGTCAAAATAAAACCATGTCTCTGTGTTGGTCGTTCGTTTACGTTTCACATGGCCTTATCAATATTTAAATCAATACTTCGTGCACAAAATAATTTCACTTAAGCTGGCTTAAGTCATGTTATGTATATTGATTCGTATGGTAATGATTGGTAACTGGAATCAGTTTCACCAAAGTGCTTGACGTAATTCAAACACACAAGCATGAAAACACATTAGACTAATTGCAAAAGCCAACACTACCATATCTTCGAATTGATGATCATCATGATGATAACATTATCTAATTGATGATCATTAAAATGAGATCAGGATGAGATTGATTGTTTCGTGAATGATCGAGTTTCATTTCATAGATATACCATTATTTTGACATTGTCAATACATACTCAATAATGAACTCACCCGATCATGTCGAGGGAAATAGAAATATGTTAACATGTCTACCGACATGTTACATTCAACATAATGTGCAAGTATGTATATGCGCGTGTATGTGGTATTGACAAGTGTCAACATGTATCTCGCTGAATATGAACAGCAATTACTGTGAAGACAAGGTACTTTCAACGCCTTCAGGTTTGTTGATGTACCTCAATAGGTTTAGTTGTATATATTATCATAATGCCGTACCTTACTTTGTATACCATACATGAGTAATAACACTCTGTTGACAAGATTTGATGCAGGTTGATTCTTGGCGGTATTGTCAACATTGACTATGTATTGTTGTGGATTCTCAGTGATCTGCGATTGGTAATTCAGGCTACGTGCCACGTTAGTTCGATCTTGAAAATTTGGTCATTTAAAATTTGAAAAGGCACAATAGACTTGACTTGGCTATACAACTAGACTGATCTCTTGGTGACTTTTGTCCTAATCAAGATTGATTATTTTAAAAGTTATTAAAAGATTATTTTACAGTATTATTAAAATATTCAATATAACACCCTTAACCCATCCTAAGTAAGAATAAAAATCTCTGAATTATTTAATACTCGAAGAGATTGTGCTTTACACTGTAAATCTTTTCGAAACATTTTTGAACAGTAATTATTTATTTTGTGACTAGTAATGAAAAAAGGCATAAATTTCATCGGTAATTAGCAAACTATATAGTCATATATTGCAATCTGTTTCATGTGATACTTGTATTCTTGAACACAAAGTCACAGTAAGAGTATGATTCGAATTTATCATGCTTTAAAGGAGACACAAACCCTCTACCCTCTTTCTGCTTAGAGCTTACTCATAGTAGAAACTAATATTCTTACATTCTTTGTGAAATAAGCAAGCAACACTATCTCCGAACTTTCACGAATTATTTATTTTGAAAAAGGGAATGTTGTGTATGCGAGTACGAATATTGAATAGGATGTAGTTGTGCCTCTTTACCCTTAAAATCAGGGTGCTTGAAATTACGTCACTTCAAAAGTTCTGCATGATTGTGTCCATCGTGCTTGTTGGGTATACTGAATTGCTGCAGTGAGTGTAATTGAGTTAAAGTGGTACTTTCACTGGTCCACCTGGAAGAATTAATTCAAGGTAGACTAGAAAGAAAATCTCATAATGGTTACTTCGTAAAGTTTCTATTCCACCTGTTTATCACGTTGGTCTTGTATTTATTGATATCAACGTTCAATGGACGTAAAATAGACAAAATTGTTTAGGACATCTAGTGCACTTATCACCATAAGAATTGATATATTACATTAATGTGATAAAGACGAAAAACACAAAGCTTTTTATTTCATTAGTCCTTCAAAGACGATATTTTACGCTTGTGACTCCTTGGAATGAAATGAAAAAGAATCTCAGCAATATTTGTAACCATTGCACCTCAAATCAAGACTGATATATTGGTCTAAATTATCACAAACGTGCAGTCGAGTCTGTTTGGATTTTGATCAGAGTATTAATGAAGTACGTTTATTACGATTCTTGTTTTGGTGTCATTTCCAATGCAAAGCAGACGTGAGATCCTTATCTTACCTAAGATTCGTAACGTGTCAAAGTTAAGGGCTGCCTGCTCAACCAATGATCTACATTATTAGATTACCTTTGGATTTACTATCTTTGCTGTTTATAGGAAAATTACTTCCTGAAGACAACATTGTACTAGCATCAAGATGGAAAACTGGATCATTGTACTGCTGTTCGTTAATGGTGTAATAGATAGCACTGGTAAGTACTTTGAAAACTGAACATTTATTAAACTACGTAACAAAAACTACATTCAATAAAATTCAACAGTGCAACAATACACTGATAACAAGCTACGCTTTCACGTAGCTTCAAGTATATGTTGCAGCCAAATATTTCGTCATCATTAAATACTTCACGGTTCCGTTTAAGCTCTTTCTTGAAGTTGATATCATCACTGAACTTAATCATGACCTTCAAAATTAGCTCCTTTCATAGTCACACCCAAGTTTTGATCGTAAGGCAGTTGTTTACACGTCAGATAAACGTATCTATGATCCACTGTTCTACACATAAAAATTTTCCCTACATCACGATAAAAAAAAAATGGAGGACATCAGTGTTGTGCATTCTGATAAATAGTTTCAGTTAAATGTGTATGTTTCACTTTATGGTATAACGTTTCTGATAAGTTATTAGAAATCAAACACCACACACTTCAGTATTTAGACCTTTGAAGTCGATGTAACATGAAAACAACGTCATGAGAACTGACTATATTAATCATTAAGCAATGTACAAATAGTCACAAATTCAATCAAAATCGATCACATATTGACAATTAGGAGAAATTCATTTCATTCCTAACATTAGGATTACGTTCTAGGGAAGGCCCAGCTCTCAAAGTCCTTACCAAACTTTTTATCGAAAGATAACAAAAATTTTGACGGTTAGACAGGAGATGAATATGAATAGTATGTAAACAAAATTACAAGCTCTCTGTCAGGGTCTAATGATTGGAACAAATATTGCCTATGCGTCATTGATATGACATATCAGGCACCTATCCAGGATTTCACCAGAATGTGGGGACCTGGCCTGAGGGCGTAGACATTGTGCACGCACTGTGGACCATGACCATCTAAGCGAGCACCAGCATCAGTTGTCGCGGAGCGTGCAGAAAATTTGTGTGGCTTTACAAACTCACAGATGACACCGTCGTTTTCGGGTGTCCTGGTTGCATACACTCAGCCTTAAAATGGGATTTCATATTTGTAATTTCTCAGTTAATGAGAAAAACATGATTCTGTAAAAGAAGGTAATAATTTGAATTGTCCTTATTCAGAATATTTATACCATCCTTATTTGCACAAAAGTTTCTTTAACACTTTTTACTTTCAAACAATGACAGTGTTTCTTTTCTTTGTTTTGCTTTTGTTTTTCACAGAGAAATTTTCAGCTATCAGATAACCTAAGCAAAATCTTCTGCGATATTACAATCAAGTTTTTTTTTCTCAAGAAACTGTTTCCAGAAAAGTTACGCCGACATATTTACTCTCTGCTGTTTATCTATTTTATCGGGTAGATACAACCGTTAGAGAATTGCATATCAACTTTGAGTTACTTCTTGCAGCAGTAAATTTTGGAAATGACAGCCACCTTGATAAACAAAAGTCATACCATAGTATGTTGATGGGTGGAAAAAGCATGTTATGGGTGATGATTGGCCTAGGAGTGGATTTTAAGAGAGGAAGTGTCCCCATTGTCTCTTTGAGAGGAAATGGGGCACCTTCCAATTTCACCTATCATGCAATCTAATGCAATGTTTGGCATCGTAAAATGTGCTAAAATTAGGTAGGTAACCTCTGAAACAATCTGGTGCATAATTGGCATCTCTGTACGTCACAAGATGTGCCCGACTGAAATATGATGAAAAATTCCAACTGGTATTTCATAGATTTCCCTGACATTTTCATCCTTCTTTTTTTTTGGGGGGGGGCTGTCCCCATGGCCCCGACTCCACACGACCCGTGTTTTGACATCGTTAATTTCACTTTTCAGATCACACTTAAAAGTTCCGGGATTTTTCTTTTCCCCTGGTTTCATTTACGAAGAGATTAAATGTTAAGACGTCAATTTATATTTACCTAACTTGGGTAATTTTCAAAACGAAGAACGATTATAAACTGTTTTTTTTTTTGCTTCAGTTTACAAACTTAACTCGTCTCAAATTCATTACGCCACAACACAGCATAGTAGTATTACTTGCTCTACAAAGCCTATTAGTGGCTAATCGAATGGTCCTGTATTTAACATTAGGGTCCGGTTCTGTTAAAATTATTGTTGGCTTAAAATATAACAAAGTGACTATTCTCAGGTTTTGTAACAAGACGTCACTAGCTTTATGCAACTTTGTTTGTAGAGATTGTGATCAAAACTAAGATCTACATAGTCATTTGTGATGGGTCATATTTGTCCAGAACTTCAAGCCACGTACTTAGACCTTCACGTTCATGGACGTTGACACTTTAGAAGTATACCTACCTACAGTGTTACCCACAAAAATGTTACATAGCTATGAAAAGTAATAATTTATCAAGCTGTCTAGCCATATACCCTAACACTTTAATGTTTCTGACAATATGAGTAACCATGCAGGCTTGTCGTAGTGAGGGCATGGAAAAAGATGTAATGAATAAAATGTTATTTAGCCCTTTCTGATGACAGACTATGTGCTAGGACGACGTGATAGCTCAGTTTTGCTGATGAGGATATTAGAGTCACACTTGAAGTTGACATTATACTGCAGCTTCGTTGGTTTACAAGCCATCTTTGATATTTATCTATCGTACACTCACAATTTAAGGTAATGTGATTGTAATTATGTTACAATTTATGTTTTATTTGAACCGTCATAGCGGGCCTAAAGCTTGTACAACTAAGCTTGTGATGTTGTTTTATAAACGCCAGTCACTCTTCATCTCAAGCCATTGTTTGGCTAGGGATAGCAAATTTTCAATTTCTCTCAGATACTATATTGGCTCTGCTCTTTGATTGATTGCAACTTTTAAAGAAGTAGAATAACTCAGTTCACTGCATACACAGGACCGCATATATAATTTGTTTTTATTAAAAATGTGGATTAGTTTTGGACAGCTTGTGGAGGAACTAGAAGAAAGTGATTGGCAGAATTGCAACTATCTGCGGCTGCCTTTAAATTACATTTGTCTCTGAGTCAGTTAGGGTTTCATTCTACAACTTCTGAATTAAGTCAGGTACTTTCTAAATGCATTTCATACGACCTTTAACTACAACCGACTTCAGGTAACATATTTCATCGTTATTTCAAATATGCTGAATATATACCATTGCGATATTTTCATATTTTCATTTCTCTGAATTTAAAAGTGGAGTCCACTTTTTTCCCGATGACTTCAATGAAAAAAACATATCTAATTATCATTACCACATCGTATGAAACAAATTTATATGAAGTATTCTTAAAGTAAGTCGTCAAGGAAAAAGTGACTGCTAATTTTTCTAAATTATATTCTGAATAATGAAAAATTGTTGCGGCTGAACTCGTTCTCTTGTAGCAAACGTGGTTAAGTATGTTCTGATACATTAAATATGTTATACTGTGAAAGTTCATATCGATATCTAAGAATAAAAAGATCAAGTTGTTGTTTACTTTTATTTTCATCAGGTCATCGTATACTAGACACAGTATGCATAACGAAAAATCCATCACATAATCCTTTAGAAGACGTTGGTTCATTTGGGAGCGTGGTTGGAAGAAATGACGTAAATATCGAAAGATCTTATCGTAGAGTCGCCAGAACACGGTTTTTAGATCACTATCCTGGTTACCCAATATTGGAAAATATGTCTTGTAATATATCAGTTATACAAAGTCAAAGAAGTACTAAGTCTACATTCTTAACACGATTCGGTTTTTTTAAAAACACCAATGCGGAGGTGCGTTATTCTGACTTGGATTCAGGTGTCCTTGTTGATGCAATCATATTAGGAAGTGGATCCTCAAATATCGCCGAGAGAAGGAATCTAACCTTTGGAGTATTCCAATGCATCTCTTCAAAACTCAACTACAGCAATACAGCCACAGTCACCATATTGAGTCATGAAGGTAAGATTGATGTGAAATCTTCGAGTTTTGATGCACCGTCGACAGAAAATTATTTATTTAGAGTCAACATTAACATTTCAAATGCATAACGCTTCTATTTATAAATCTTTGGATTAGTTCATTTTCCTACATTTATCAGTTTTAACGTTTGCTGTAAATAAATGCATCATGTATAATGTAGTGTGTAATTGTAGGATGCTTCATACTGATGTAAACCACAAGCTGAGTATAAAGATGAGGAAAGATAAATAAATTTGAGCAAGCTGGATCATTAACCACAGATTCTCTCTACTATCTATCATTTTCACTTGCTCCGTCTTATAGCAGTAAGTGTAGTGTAATAGTTGAAGACAGTAGCTGTTTACTACTCACCGTCCCATGAGTTTCTTTAAGGTGGGTCATGTTGGGTGAGTATAAATACGTCAACCCCACGATAAAGGAGAAAATCAATGAATTTGGCATGGTTTTTTTAACTCCATTATTCATATTGTTCCAACCTAACAGCTGTGTTTAGGCCGCTTGTACTCACAGTAACTGCTAATCTCAACGAAACTGCGGCGTTAGCAATGACGCCATCCGAGGGTGTCCATGACATCGATGTAAGGTGGAGATATTCATGGAATTCAATCACAAAAGAAATTAGTGACTGGACTGGGAATACCTCACCTGTAATCGACACAGTGGACATGAGCCATGCTGGCGTGTACGAGGCGTACACACCGTCATCAAATTATAGTGGATACGTGAGACTTATTGTTAGAGGTGAGCATATTTTATGATTTTAAATAATGTTTCTCATAGCAGCATTGAACGTAATAATAAACTTCATTAGCAATGCACAGATAGGATACAGTAATGTTATATGTAAAACGTCAATATATTAATTACAATACATCACCATTAAAATGTCTTCCTTCAAATCGTGGGCTGTTAAGCGATTAATAACACGATAATAACTTACTAACTAGCGGATATTTGTTTGTATTTTGGCAAAAGTATTTATTTTTGTTTCTGAAAAGTAAATTACAGTAGTAGGCATTAAATTTTAACAAATGCACATTTTAACCAACAGAATGTCCCCACAATTATTGGGGTCCAAAGTCCTGTCGATGGACTTGTCCAGTGTGTTTTAATGGCGGTATCTGTGATGATATTTCTGGAGCATGCATATGTCCTCCTGGATTTCACGGGAATGAATGCGCACAAGGTATTTACATGAAATAACCATCAAGACTATTGTCTTTTTTTTTAGTCTTTGTTCATGGGGAGGGGGAAATTCCCTACATTGTTGTTAAACTTTGTGATACAAATGTACATTACGTGAAAACATTATCTCACATTGAATGAGGGGCAGCTTTTGAGACCACAACAAAGACCACAACATTTGATTTGTTTACTTACTTACTGAATAATGTTCAATTGTTTCCTGAAGTGCAATGTATGTCTAAAAACTCTGACTGTAAAAGCATGGAGCTACTCCATGGTAAAACTTTAATTGGTCCTTAGAAATGTTGTCTAATTGTAAATTATAACTTTAATTATGAAAACTTTTGAATGCCAACAATGTCACTAATTTCAAAGACTGATATAGGATGTGTTTGATTACGTTAATGCACCAAGGTATTATGTGACAGTCAAGCATGGGTCATTTTGCCTCGTTTGATTTGCACAAGTTCTTCATCTCTATTATTTGTAGATGCCTAAATGAAAGGTGTCATGAAAGTAGTGTTGCTTCTTGCATCAAGAATGCAGCGTACATGATGAAATCTATTATAATAGTTACTGAAGCAGACTTGACCAAGCCATCCTCACCGTTCCTATTATCTGTATAGGATGAACAAGCTTGGGCCCATACTTTGATGAGGAGACGGTGCTTGTCGTTTGTCTGTGTGTGGTTTGAAATATCAAACTCAATAGGAGATTTCATTTTGGGTGAGCCTTTTCCGTGATATGTGATGTAATTCGAACTGGTCACAGTGTCCCCACGTCATCTAGAACACGGGTGCAAATTACAAGTATACTTAACCTCTCTGGTTAGAAGATTTAATGGCTACAGATTCAATTACTCGACTCCTTCTGCACTTATGATCTTTTTTCCTTACACTTTAGAAATGGATACGTTCATGGCACCCTCGATTATTGTATTGGTTTGAGGTGCAACAACAAGGGGACTTTCAGTCCACAGCATTTTTTCTTAACACCTTCTTAAGGTTAAGGCCTGTTGTTGTTATTCACACGTCAGACTCCATGTATTGAATGAATTTAAAAAGCTTAAGAAACAAATTGACTACGTTCATTTAAGTCAATAATACTGCCAATAGAGGGAGATCAACCAGTTTTGAATCGATGCAATTTTATATCTCATGCATTGTAGACATTTATACACTTTTTGTACATTTGATCATCAGAATTATTGTACAATTTTTAAACTTAGCTTTTACGTCAATGTAAGATGTTTGTCTTGTAATTGTATAAGTTCATCAGTAATTACATGTATCTCAAGTCTTTTTTAAATCTTCGAAGCATGTGAATACGGAAAAATTGGTCAGCAGTGCACAATGACATGCACACAGATCAGTGGGAACAAAGACTGTAGTGGGCTGGAAATCTGTCTTCCTGATCCATTTGGATGTACGTGCGCACCAGGATTCACCGGCCTTGACTGCCAAACAGGTGAAATGAAATATTACTGACACAGGTGGAAATATGGGGTTCAACCGCCATTTAGATATAGTTCTGACTATAAAATCCATCAGATAAATGCTGTATTTGTAAGTTTCTTAAGTGACTCAAACTGAAATTGATGTGTAGGGTATCTTACAAATGAGTGTATGTTTTTTTCTTGAAATAATCAATTCATGTTTTACCTTGTGTGGGGTACGAAACTCACATAATTTATGGTACTTCAGTCTATGCCTGTTCATAAGCCATTGCATTTTACTGTAGCATTTTATATTTTAATCATCTAAATGATACCTCATAATACTTTACAGGTTGTCCTGAAGGGAAATATGGTGCTGGATGTACCGAAACATGTCATTGTGTAGGAAGCTGTAACAGTAAAAATGGAACGTGCGAAGATGGATGTGAACCCTATTGGAGTGGACCTATGTGTCAAGGTATCAGTTTAAAAACTGCTCAGACATTTGCTATAATCTTAATGGTTACCAGTGAGTTACAATCAACTGTGATTAAAGTATAGCCAAGTTGTTACGTCGTCGTTGATAAAGTAAAAGTAAACTTGGGTTCACAAGATGATAATTATTTAAGAAACATGAAATATATAATGCATCGAACAATAAACACGATACTATAGAGAAATAGATTAAAGTAGCCAAACAGCAAGAAATGTAAAAGTTCGCCAAAACACCGCATGTTTTCTCCCCCCCCCCCAAAAAAAAAAGAAAAAAAAAATCATTCCTGTATTGGAATGTTGCTAATAATGCAATTTTGGCGGAGTTGCAAAATATGCTATTGAAGGAGGATAGGTATTTGTAAAATAAATTTGTTTGCAAATCGAGTAGACCCATATCTGTTAGACCCATACCTGTTAGACTCATACCTGATTCACAGATACGTGGTAAAAATGATCTGCAAATGATATATTTTGTTAGTAAGCGTCCCAGTAGAGAGAAAACCTTTTTCTTATTTTTTTATTTTTATTAGTTCTCCATAACAAAATTTGTCATTGACTGATCAATTTTTATCATTGGGTGCACAGCTGGGGTGCACTTTCTGCTCACATTCAGTGAACCTGCAATCCCCACCCCCCACCNNGGATTCTCACTTCCACAGATCATGGAAGTGGAAATAATTACTGACTGTCCACCCAGCATAAACCACTTTAGTGGTGGAAAAGCTTCCAATAGATTTGGAAAGTTGTCCTTCACAGCTTCAATGTTTCCTCTTTATTATAATCAGACCACTTTTGAGGCCACAGGGTATTAGGAAAATTAACAATGATAGCCAAGCATCTGCTACCTCACATGAGGTCAAAAGGCATTCATGTGACACCTGGAAAATCCAGAGTTTTTCTGAGGAAAGACACTCAAGTTCTCTGGGAATGAACACATAATGACCCCAATCTGTTAAGTAGATCATGCTTCTACTTTATTTGGAGAAAGAAATAACACAAAATTATGTAAGATGTATTTTACAGTTTCTGTCCTTCTTTAAGTTCTTTTAAGTATATTTAACTTGCCGGTGCAACAATTACGGAAAAAAAGGCAACTACTAGTGTTGTAGAACCGTAAATTCAATTTCATCCATAAAATGTAAGGAAAAAGATAGTCAAGTAGTGTCTACATTGTGTTGTCATCAAAAAAATCAATCAGAGGGGTATATTTTCAATATTAACTAAAACATTTTACTTCATTAGCAATACCTTTTCAAACAATGGATAAAGAGTAAACAAATATGTGACAAATACGAGTATAACTATTAGCTCTATCTTAGTCATGGGATGACCCCATCATGTTGCCAATTTTGTGGCAGTATTAGAAGTTACTCCAGTATTGACAAGAAACATGGCCATCTTGTTCCATTTTCTATTTACATAGAATTGATTCCAGTCAATAATCTTTCTGTGGTATCGTCGCGAGGACTTGACAATATATCGTTTACAGTCAACTGGCAGGTAAGCACTGTACTCATTTCATTTACATAGCAACACACAGCTGCATATTTATCGATATACAGATGACAGACACTCTAATGATAATAATTGTCGTATAAGACTGTGAACGATTTAGGGATCCTCCTTTTGACATTACTTTCATTCAGTGGTATTTAATTTATATGGAGTCATATGGAGTCAACCCGTCGAAATGTCTTTTTTTTAAATGTTTGGTGTTATTGGTTTTTTTGCATATAGCACAGTCATACTTGTGCAGATTGCGACGGTCTACTGGCCAATATATCATATGATGTGCATTACCAACCAACAACGACTGGATTCAGTGAATCAGTTATAAACGTACAAGGATCGGAGACTGAAGTGACTATCATGAATAATAGATTACATCCTTGTACTGAATATTCAGTATCAATGACTGTGAGACACGTTAATGGAGTGAAGAGTAACAGAAGCCTATCGATCAGTGTTATTACTGATTCCCAAGGTTTGTGCTGTTAGCAGTTTATATCTCTGATATATAATAGCAACATATTTTCGTAAAAACAATTTAGCTGTCGTTGCATTAAATTATGTAATCCCTTGCTGAGGTCTTAACTTCTTTTCGTTTCAGAAGGCATGTTTGACGGAATCATTTCTTGCACAGTTTCTCTCAGTGTATACTAAGATATCTGTATGAGCTTCCAAAATATACGTTTATGTTCTTTCTAAAGAATGGTACTTTTGGTATGAGCCTCCAAAATAGGAGTTTATGTTCTTTATAAAGAAGAGTGTTTTGGGGTTAGATCTATTCAAGTAAACATGGTGTGAATAATTCTGTTTGTCCTTTAGTAAAGCTACAAGTATAGTTTATGTTCTTTGGGAAAAATTGAGAAACTAAATTAAAGCAACTATTTTTTTTTCTATTAGACCCGGAGATACGACCACAAAATGTCACAGTTCAACAACTGCCGTGGGGAGATGGTCCTCCGAAACTTCATGTTACATGGAGGGTGAGTCTTGTATCTCAAAGTTAATAGAAGTATAATTGTTTCATAAAGGCTTAAAAGGTAACAGGTATTATTATTCCAACAGAAGTTGATTTTTAAATGCATGCTGCGTTTCTCTCACAAATCCTATTCCACATGACATTTCCATGAACATGCCTCTTCTTATGAAAGTATCGTTTCATGAATATTTCAGTTATGGTTAAAATATTACATTTACAGAATCACAGATTACGTAAGCTAACAACTGTCTAATGTAGCATCCTTTTAAATTGATGATAATATATATATTAACCTATATACGAACTAACCTCCCTTACTATTACCAAAATATTGCACACCGTTATGTCAAAACACATTATATTTCGCAGAATGCAAATCACTGAAATCTGAATGTAGATTCAACGTTATCACTCAGAATACTACCTTTAGCTTAAAGTGATGTACCAGAGTCTGAAATATCATACAATGAGTGTTGCTGTTAATATCAGCCTAATTAAGACTCTCAAATGCACAACAGTGTTGTATTTAAAATAGTGGCAAAGTATGTGTTGCCATTGTAATTTATCCTTGCCTGAATTTCATATTAATCAACCAGAAGGCAGTCCATATTGACCAATGAATTTGCAGTTGAAGCAAGTATCTTGACGGCAATTTTGCAAATTATAAATGAAGAAAATCCTTCTGTGCAATGAGAAATTGAAATATTTGATCATACAACATTGAGTTGTTATATATTCTGTTCATGTTTGTTTCCTCAATAGTTGAGGTCGAACTTAAATGATAAAACCCCAGACAAATCGTGACCAGAATCTTTGTTGCAGTTGTTCTCATTATTTTTTTTTTNNTTTTTTTTGTTAAGACAAGGCAGTGATACTCTATTGAAAAAACCTGTTGCAAACTATGTTGGATCCACACATACTGTTGCTATACTGACGTATTCAAGTCCCTGTGACGGAAAGAAGATAAGATGTTTTACACTTTCATTGCTTCAAATTATACCGTTAGACCACATGGTTTGTTACAAGGAGTTGCAGATAGTGATGCAAGGTCATTATACAGAACTGATAAAGATAACACTTATTTTTCATAAAGGTATGAAGGCTTAATGAGTAAGGCTGTTGTATTTCGAATAATCGGCTGTCATGTTATAATTCTATAAAGACGATAGATAAATTTAATTATATTTCTCCAATATTTACATTCCCTCAGCGGGTGCTCCTTTTAGAATTTAATTTGAATACTTTGTACATTATGTATTCGTGACCTCGCCAACTACATCGTTTGGTTATGTATTATTTATGACACGAAATTGACGATTCGCGACTTCCCACCGTTGTCCCCAAAGAGCACCCCTCCCTTTTAATTAGAGATAATTCGGGGAGAGGTAAAGTGATAAAATGATTTGGTCACATCTTCTGTTGGGTCTTGAGTCATTTTGGTATCAAGTTGAATTGCTCATTAATAACACTTGTGATTAGTACAGTTTAAAAATGATGAGGTTGTCGGTATTTTACTAATTGTGGTCAGAACAAAGATCACATTTCGAAAGTTAGCAACTTTGCTACCAGCCTGGGGGAGCTGAATAAAAATATCAAATAGCTTTATTTGATATTCAATTAGTGTGTAAGGATTTTAAGGCAATATCTCTACTGCTCAGTGATAAAATGTTTTGACATTCGCAAGGGCTAGTAAACTTCGCTTTGATATGATAAAAGGAACTATTTAGGACCTCCTATACATGAAGATCTCGCCGAAAGGTTTGCTGTTTTTCAAGAATACATCTTCTTTCAATTTTATCCTTGTCTTTTTTTTTAATTTAAGGCCGACATTGATGAATCATCTCTTAAGTGTGATCCTGATAACACCAGTTATACATACCAGGTCTACTACAGAACAGAGAATAACCAAAATGAAATGATGATGTCAACCAGAGGGAAAGAAACAAGTCTGGAGTTATCTGACTTACTTCCATGTACTAAATATTTAATGTCTGTCAGCGTTAAGAACGCAGTAGACCGTGAGAGTAACAGGAGTGAACCAATCTCAGTTTGGACTGACTCTGAAAGTATGTAATTCAGATAACACACGCATGAGCTGAAACGAAGACTTTATTTCTTTCATTTACAATTTTCGTTG
>VJOZ01019700.1:3703-22346 GCA_009801055.1 Stichopus horrens | reverse complement strand
TTTTTTGTTTTTTTTTGTAAACACCGTCTGCATCTTTTTCTTGATTTGTTGCTTTTGCCGCAAGCTTTAGTTTCCGCACATTGGTGTCTCTCTCACTAATAATACAAACAAACAAACTGACTAATGTTGTGTGTCTACCACACATTCTCTGCAAAATGAATCAGTTCATGAAATAAATGCCTCCAGTACTCCGTGACAAGGTGAAGTCACTTCACATTAGAACAGCCCCCAACAGCATGGGAGTCACTTGCGTAGGACATGACACGGTTCAAAATATTTCTGTTAATCTGAAGTGAGTTTAAGAATGCGTTGTAACAGTAGTTACATCACAAGCTTCAAATCCAGTGATGTGACCCACACTGACCGACTACCCTGTCTGGCTACTGGGGACTTGCAATGGCGAGCATGTGTTCACTGTGTTGCAAACTTTCAGTATGGACTGGACAGCTGGGATAAGGGAAGTGAAGTAATAAGCTCATGTAAACACAAGAACCACTCCCTTTCCCCCCCCCCNNCCCCACCATCCCTGAATGGCCGTCTGTTAATCAACCACCACCTTACATTCCTGAAAACTGTTTTGTTTGTAAATAATAAATCAACCATAAAAATGACTTTTATCTATTATCCATTCACACAAGGTAAACATTTTGCCTGGTTCTTCAGACACTTGCAATACTGTAAAAGACATCTCCATAAAGTGTGCAAGTTTGTGTGCTGGTGCATATAGTGTATCTTGATCATTCTATACATGCAGTCTTCTTCATACTGGCATCATAGCCCCTATGCAGAATAAATAGAGTAACACACAAATCCACTCGCAGGGAGCCCTTCCACCCCAATTCATTATAAGTTCAGGAGGTGCAACTGATCCCCTTACCTGTTCCCACACCGGAGTTGATGCTACTGCAACGGTGGTTGGAGGCGCCGCTCAGCAGGTTTTCAACCAGATGAATATGAGCTGCAGAGAGAGAAGAAAACCCTGTCACTGCTGATGTCGATCATCCTTAAGTTGGCTCAGCACGTCCAATAAAAAAAATTGAAAAAACGATTCCCCTCAGGTTAACATTTTGCTACTTTTCTTTTTGCGCCAGGAAGAATGACCTGGACATTTGGTACTCTTCTGCTGGTTGCACTCTGAAATCACTAAGCCTCTGTAGTCTGTACTGTATGACTGCTTCCAAATGGTGACTACGGGGACAAACATTCTAAAAAATCTCATGGTTGGCCCATCATGACCCACCAGTGTCCCTGTCTCCTCAAACCTACCGCACTTTTATCTTCTAGACCTCTTGCATCCTCTGGACAGAAATGTGGTTAGGATCTAGTGTTCCTCAAAATGACACTTCCATGAACAAGACTTTGTGTACGGTCTAATTTGCCCACCTTCTGGGTAATGCAAACTGGTACCGCAAGCACTTCACAATCTGAACCCTGCAGATATTACAAAACTAATTCACTGATCAAAGCTATCATCAGGATAATCAGAGAACACTCACACGAGACAACCCTCTTTGTTCCTTTTTGAAGTTTTTCAAACAAAAAATAGGAAATTTTTCAAATTTCTTTGCATTTTTTTAAAAATTGTTTACAGTTAAGGAAAATCCTCTACAACACCAGAACTGGCAATGCTCCCCCCCAAAAAAAATCAAGGGGCATTCAATGCTATGCAGCTTTTGAAACACATAAAGAATATTATAGTACAATATGGGCCTACTGCACAACATAGTCTGACTGAATGAAGAAGTTTAACGACCAAAAAAAAAAAAATGTTGATCTTTCTGATAACAGTAAGAGTGGCCTCTAAATAGTATATAAGTTCAGGTATCTATGTAATGTTGGTAATGAACAAGGATATACACAAAATATAAATCCAGCAAGATCACTGATATTATTATTTCTTGAATCTTTGGGTCAGGTCAAAGATGTTGCTGCATGTTTCATAAGACATAAACATGTGTCACAGCATAATGTTTCAACAATACTGATGCTGTGAGATGGACACATCCTTAATGCAGACTATTTTGAAAGACAAAATGCAGGAAGTAAAGGATGTTTTTCTTTTGTCTTCAAAAGAACACAGGGAATCTTCACAAACTTGCGACAGAATATGAAACAAAGGTTCTCTAAAAGCCAGTTCAGACAAATTCTCAATTTGTGCATTTCAAAAAAAGCCTGCAGAAGACAGACTTTTCTGTGGCAGAAATTTTCGTACTCAACTGTACTGGATGATACACAGCAAGATTGCGGATGTTTTTCTTTGGCAAAACATCTTCTGGGTCATGTTCAAGCAAATATAACAATGTTTAAGTATACAGACTAGCAAGGTATAACTGTATGTCTACTAAGCTAATATGCAATTTTTCAGTATCTGAACAGAAAAGTGTCAGAAAACGTCTCACTTTTCACTTAAGGGTCTCATATTTTTTTGATACATCTAGTTACTCAAACTGGCAAAGGTCGCCTTAATTATCTCTGCATTCCTTGTTTGCCGTGGTCAGAATTACTTTGACACTGGTACAACCTATAATGGGACTGCGTATGTTGGAATAGTACCTTTTAACTTTCAGCAACGTGTTGATTTTGAAGCAAAGAATGTTGACGACGTGGAACGCCGTACGTACGTCGTGCTGACAATCATTCATAGTACATGTATGCACAGCCAGCACCTGTTACTGTTCATGTGATTTTATGGTGTATTTGACAATAGGTACTGTAGCATATTTTCACCTGACAAAAAAAAAAGACCAAAGTCTACAACCCACTGATATTTATGTATGTTTATATAGTGTGATCTGGCCATTTTTCTCGGTCTCTCTCTATCTTTTTTTTTTTTCCACCCATGCCGACCTTGGCGATGTTGTACTTTTATAGCAGTGCCTCCTGATATGATGCTAGAAATATTGCCATGAAGAAACTCCAAACTGTTAGTAACCAAGCAACTGAGAATCTAGCTGGAGTGCACTTGAAGTGTTCGACATATACCTGGAGTAAAATGTAAACAATTTGAAAATGTAATGACATGTATAAAAGGCAGAAAACACTAGCATTTCCAGTCTGCATTGTTGCAAGGCATCACTCAGTGTTTGATTGATCGCAGGCGACAGTTTCTCAAACTTAACAACTTCCAATGGAAATACCATTTGTCACTTTTTCTCCCCCCAAAATTGTTGGACAAAAAGTTACAATAAGTTCTTGAAAAACAAAAAATTGGGTATGTCAGTTCCAATCAGTATGATATGCCTGTCTAAAACAACGGAAGGTAGGTACCAGGCAATTGTAACTTTTTGATAGATTTGCTTTTTGGACTCATATGGCATTATTTCTAGATTCATTCTCTCTCATTTTATCGTTTTTTGTTTGTTTTTTGCTTAAACACTAGGAACTCACCTGGGAGAGGTACATCGCTACCGTACGCTGACTGAATTATCGGTAACCTATTGGCAGGATTGCTGGTGAGAAAACGGAATGAAAAAAGAACAGAGGATAAAAAATACACCAGATCCAGTTGGAACACAGTTGACACTGGTCATACCGTATAAAATGAAAGAGCTTCAAGCAACTTTTTTTTTCAGCACTCAAGCAAATGACTTGTAGTTGTAGTTGAGATTTAGGGTATCCTATCCTTACTGTACTGATTTGGAAATTTATGAACAGCACAACTCATAGCAATTCTCACACAATTTTTAAGTCCTATGAAGAAGGTCCAATTACTGTCCACAAAAGAGCTAGGGTCAGGGCCTTGGGAAAGATGCACATGGAAATGGGTCCAATTTATTTTCAGAACATGGTGAAAGGTGGGAGAACTTAATCTCAGATTTGAGGACAAGAAAGTGTAGGTGGGGAGGGCTAAAACAGCACCAGTATTTCATATCGCCAGGTTACTGTTTGTAAATCTGGCTTTTTAGGGCTTAAAAAGGCTAACCTTAAACCGCTGGGGTTTGGAAGATGTACAATAGGAGGAAGAGAACATATTGTACATGCATGAATTACCAGTGTTCCTGTATTGCTGTATAATGAGATAGGGCAGGCGGAAGGGCAACATGAGCACTGAACCATCAAAAGTACCCCCCCAAAAAAAACACGTGAAAATAAAAAAGCGAAGTTAGAGTCCAATAGACATAGGAAACAAATATTAAGTGAAAACTGAAGCATTTAATAACACCAAAACCTACATCCTTTGCTTTATACTATTAACACACTTTCTGTGACTTTCTCTGAAGGTGTGACATGAACAGGAAGGCATGCAGTAATTGTGGATTTACTACACAATTTACAGCACTGCACACAAAGCATGTTACATGAGGAAACCACGATGTCGCCTGATTACCATACATGTATTTACGTGCCTCCCTGCACTTACAGTATGACTTGTTCAAACTTGCCAAAAATAGCTTTCCTTTTTTGACTTTGGGCCAAAATGTATCACATCTTCTGAAAAAACACGGTTATGCTCTTACAACAATTTTAAATTTTATACAAAAATGTTAGTTAGGAGTGTACTGCAAGACTGACTTCACACAAAATTTGTGACATCATTGAGGGTAGACAATAGCAAGTTGAACCTTTCAATAAATGGAAACCACCACAGTCTGTCTTCAAATAAAGACGAGGTCTGACTTTAAGAAAAGGGTTTTGAGAGCAGTATTACAGGTAGAACCATGGCTGTGGATTTACATTTAAGGAATGGCATCAGGTGAAAATTACCTAACAAGGATATAAATTAAAGGAGGATACATGTAGGTAGTAATGAGATATATTTTCCCTAATTAAGCCAAGAAAACCTTGCATACCACAAAAATTAGGCATACCAACTGACTACACAGCCACAGTTTGGTTCACAATATTCTCATCTCTAATGCAGTAATTGACAGATAAAGGTAGAAAAAAATACAACACTGTTTTCTTTACATGGGTGACCCAATCACATGGAACAAACTCTAAATTTAAATTGCATCTCCTGTGGTGGATCAAAAATTCACATGGTCAAAATTTTGGCTGTCACATGTTTTTTCTTTCTCATAATCTTTACAAAAGTAAATGTGTTTTTGGCTCATTAATAGAGCGAGAGTACATGAAAATCCCGTAATGTAACAGATTATCGTGTTCCAGTTCACTCACTATGCGATGTGAGACAGAGGGCCTCCTTGAAGTCCATGAGGTGCATATGGTAAGACGTGGTGATAAGGATGGAAGGGTGTCTTGCGTAGGGCCTGCAGCAGGTTCGGTCTATAGTCAGGGTCCACACACCACAGGGAACCTTTGCCAAGAGACTGCTTGATATGTTTAGAGCAAAAAAAGAGAAAAGAAAAAAAAAGTCAATCAAAAAGAAACAAAACCGTATCAATTCATACTTATCACTATATAGTAAATTCTGTCTGTAGTTTGTCTTGCAGAATTGATAAAAGATGGCTGTGCAGTTTCGAGATGAATATGTTACAACAGAGATATAGAATTTTTTTTTATGTACTTTGATTGCACTCCATGAGTCCATTGCAAAACCTGAGAAAAGGAACTCAAATGTTTCCTGTGTTTGTGGGCAAACACGACAAAGGGGTAAAATGGACAGAGGAAATATCAAAGGTTGGAAAAGACATGACCTAATGCACAATATTATTGTTACCTTTACTTGCTTCTTGTAAAATAAACTGCAGATTTAGCAAAAAATGTCAATTAGTACTTCTTATTTGCTTTCCCTTTTGTGTTTCCCCCTTGTCAAAGCACAATTACGCTTCCAGGAAAAGGGACACATGCTTCTCTAGCGACTATGGTTGAGTGTTTTATTCTCATTGATGTTTACATTACAGTTCAGTGTAGCATTGACCACAGTCCTGAACAAATGCAAAGGGGAAACAATGGTGTGAATGTGAACTTAACAGTCTAAAAAACAATGGAACGAACACTGTGTTGTGTACAATGTAACCTCTTTCTCTTTGCATGAATACTTAAATGAGAATACAGTAATTTGAAGACAAAATAACACTTATCTTGAGTTATTACAGTAAAACATTATAATAATTGATTCATGTTATCCTGTAGAACAACCAAGTTTGACGATGCTGACAGAATACATGAACGACAACTAGCCGAAGCGCTGAAGTATCGTGGCTATTTGTCCTGTCCATCGAGACCCCACGAGTCCTTTACCCTGTTACATGAAGAGCACAGTATTTGGTAAATCCAGCAACACTGCAAATAGCAGTGCATGGATCAGCACTACAGAATTTCATGGTCACACTTAACGGAAGAGTTTTTTCCTTCTCCCCACCCTTCTCCGAACTCCAACAACTTCCTTCTACCCTATGGCAATTATTCTCACTCTGTCTGAAGGTGTGTACAGTACTAAGTCAATCAGTGAACTCATTTTTCAACCACAATTGGTAAAGTTATAGGTCTATTGTTGTAATTTTCAACAAATGACAAAACATATCACGACTCTTTAATGATCACCCTGTCAATGATATTTAAAACTTAACATATTTTTCAGATCAAATACAATTCAAGGAAGAGGTGAACCTATGGATGTTAGTTGAACCTTTAATCTATTAACTTTCAACTTCACTGGTGTATCAGACAGGGCTGAAGTCCACAAGAGACATTGGATAGGAGAAGTGAATGGATGCGGGATGGAAAAATGATTTTGTGAAGTGTTTGCATATAACAAGTTTACAACAGTAAACAGTTACAAACAATGGCATGGAAACCATATCTTTGCAGGGTGTAATAAAATTGCTGTAATAGAACACAATGATAAACCAAAAATAAAAGAGGAACTGACATATATTTTATTACAAAAGCACTCCATACATTCACTGAATGTGATGAATTTTACTGTGATTCACAGTATGCAGATATCATATGCCTATATATTAGCCATTTTGTTCAGGAAATTTCCATGGATTAGCCTATGACATCCCCAAATGAAAGGACATGCTTGGTGACAAACACTTTGATGAAGTCCTGAAGCCATATCATCTACTGTTAGGGCCTGTACTGGAAGTTAAACCCTGGCCTATGTCTTAAGCATAAAGCAGGTTACTAAGTGATACGTATCCTGCTATATGCCTGTTACATCATAAAATTTTGAAGTGAAAACTCAAAAAGTGCTTTCTGGAATTCAATTTTTAATAATTCTTAATTTTTTTGGGAACAAACCTAATCAATTATGAAACAACCAATACAGAAAACCCAAATGTACAAAGAAGAGTGAGGATGGGCTTTGGATATTAAATTTCAGAAAAAGGATTCATAACTGCGATTTGAAAGTCACAAATGACACATTTTTTTTTAATCTTCATGCCAGACACCAAATCTCTCTAGGTTTTCCATGAAATGCAAACATAACAAAAAAACAATTATTGTCTGTTGGTTCAAGTTTTGAAAGGCTTTCTCCTGCTTAATCATCAATAGGTACCGCATGTACTACTATCATCGTCCTCTACTCCCCCAACAATTTGATCATTTACAAGTTTGAAAATTTGATCAGTGGAAAATCTGTCATCACTGTTGGTAATAATAACTGCTCACTGGCCTGTTCTGTTCCACCCTGATGCCCAAAAGCATTTAAGTGGCAGGATGCCAGCAAATTCCGGAGAGTTGCTTAGCGACTACATTCCCATGCACCTGTTACTAGGCAACAGCTGACAACATCACCATGGTAACTCCATAAGGAAGCGGTTGACCTCATAGGCAGGAGAATTATTGAGATGAAGGTTTCAGTTCTGTTGCTGCTGCTGCCTCTGTGCTGTGTAAAAGTATATTAGTCTATTTTGATCAATGTATGTATGTACAGAGGTGTTGAGAGCTGCTACATGTAGTGAGTACATAACAGATAGGCAAGAGAGAAGGGAACTAGCTCCAGTATCTGCTTTAATTAGGGAGGGATGGCTTTGCATCACTGAATGTAGTTACAGTTGCTTGCATGAGTAGCCAATGTGGATAATTTGCTGGCAGACTCCGATTGGACGTAAACTCAAAGCTGAATTGTATCAGGCTATGCAAATGAGGTGCAATCGTGATGAACCATGTTCTGGGGTCACAAAATCAAAAATAAAAATATTATGGTGCACTTTTAAAATAGTTCAAACGTCTGGTGGCATTGAACTGATAACTGCTCACTGGACAGCAGTAAGGTTTGATTGGAAGTCCAATATAATTAAATATGGTTTCTTTGGTATGTTTCTTATCCTCAGAGCTGAAATCAACTCCATGAATCCATACATCAATAATCCTCATTACATCTCACATGTTACTATTTTACTAATCAGAGAAAATTTTCCTTTTTTCATAATGACTCTTCAACTGGATATAACGAAAACCCATCCCAGGCAGGTACTGCAGTACATGATTTAACCAGCACACTGACTGATCTGCTCCAACACTATGAAAATCCACATTCAACATCTTTCCACAATCCTGATAGGCCAATGCCATTAGTTCCTGCCACAGAGAAAATACTCAGCTTGTCCTATCATCAAACTTGTGATGGAATGTGTGGTCTGCAATGTCATTATTAAGTTTTATGTGCCATGTAAGGATTATAAAATGTCACACCAGGTAAAAGACGTTTACAGTTCTGTCATTTGTGATAGTAAACAGCATTCACCACCAAGCAAAAGTGAACTTCTGCATAAAGCAGATGGTTTGACAATGTTAAAATACTTGAATCATGGCACTGCAAAATCTGTGAATAGATTACCATGTAGACAGTCACCAATATAGAAGCATGCACTGTGTGTTGTGATTTACAAACATTCTCTACAGTGAGGCATATCCACATTAGCCACCAATCCAAAACAGAAACTAAAAAGTCACAGTTTTACACATGTTAAATAATTTGATATTTTTTATCAAAGATTGCTGGGTTTGGTATAATTAGTATACTTCTTTCTTTTCTGAAATTAAACAATAGACTATACTGTAGTTGCAAAACCACAAGCCACTTTTGGGAGCAAAGAGTCAAAGGGATCTGGCTATACCATTTGGAGTGCACAGCAGCAGTGACATTAACTGTTAAATTTGCAATTATCATTTGACACTATCAAACAGTTAAGTCTTGCACAAAGTTTTAGATTTAACAACTACAGTAGCTGTCCGTAAAACTTCACTTGTGTCCAGTTTAGCTTCTGTTTGCACCATATATCACTCAAGAACTGACAGGAGTCCTAAACCTAGCAACCACTGAAGAACTAACACTAGAGTTATGTTTGCATTGTGTCTGTACTGACACCTCAAGAAGTGTCTACATGATATGCAGCCCATATATTGGTCATTAGGTCACACTTCAACTTACGGCACCACTATCGATTATGGGAGAGATAGTCCTGTTTACTCTGGCCATTAAAAAATTATCTCACAACAGATCATATCTTGTACCAAAATAATCTCTCAAATTCGATGGGAAAGAAACCCGCCAAGCGAGCAGGCAGGCACAGCCGCGGCAGGGATGTGGTCCGACGTAAGATAAAAAGAAGTTTATAATTGATTCAATTGCCACTGAGTGAGGTGTGTTATCGCTGAGTCTTATTATTTTCCAGTCATCAACAATTGATTTAAATTGATTTTCTGCTAGGGTTACATTATTTATTGTCTTTCTCTTCTGTTCATGATTCCTCCATTGATCCACACCATCTGTTCGTATTTCTTACTCCATCCAGACCTTGCAATAATCACTTTCTTTTTTTTCTTTTTTTTTTGAAAGGTGTGTGTGGAAGAATTAAATTAAGAACTTCCAAACTGCAAGCGGTAAAGTGCAAGTTCATGTGAGGAAATCAAGGACATGGATGTGCACACATACAACTCAAGGCATTCCTGCAAGTACTGTACAAGTAACAGTACGAGATTGGTTGCCTCCACACATCAGCCAGCTTCATACCCACATGGCCTTCAGATATGATAATGATATTACACATGTACATCACTTTGTAAATAGACACTGCTCTAGGCCTGTCACTGCACATTTGCCATCACTTGTGGTAGGTCAAATAAATCTTCTAGTCGGCTTAGTACTACAAAGATACATAGGTTAAAGTCCTATTCATAACATTGGTATGTGCACACTGTTTAGAATTACAAATACATACATACTGTACATGTGCTTTGTCAGTCATTGCTATTAGTTAAATCATGTTAAAATCACCTCTTATTGCACAAGTAATACGTTGGTAATATCATGTAAACTATTAAAAGTAACCTTCTTCACCATGTTGAGTGGTGCTAAATATACTAAGTATCAATTCAATTGTTTTGTTTTTTTATTTAACGTCACAATTTTACAGAACTTACTGATGCAGTACAGTGGGGCATTGATTTGAAAAAAAAGAAGATATTTACAGTCAAAAGTATCATCAAGTTGATTATTACAGAATACCTACATCTGCAGTACTCACAAGAAAAAAAAAAAAATGAAAAAAAAANNAAAAATGAAAAAAAAAAACAATTTACAGTTGCTTTGCACAACAGAGTCAACGACTCAATGATTGTACAGGACGTAATATAAATAACGAATATTACTGGACACTCCCAACTGAGTAGTTTCCCAACAACTTATGGTGTCAGGTATTCACTAGTGACAATACTTTCTAAACACTGATGCATTGTTTTACTCTGCAATTCAAAGTCCTGAATGAAGTTCTAGCACCGCACCCTCTGTGCTCTAAATCGTCCTTGTTTCAAATTTATATTTGTAACCCATTTGGACACACACTTTATGATGCCTACACTAGGTCCTCTAGTCATACCTTGATTCCTACAACATGACAAATTCACCATTTTCTCTTGTGTTCTTTTTTTTTTTTAAGAATCACTTGAGGGCGCAATTCATTAGATTAAAAAGTTTGAAGTTAAAAAATATTTTAATGACATCATTTGATTAAAAGTACTGAAACGGCCTCTGTTGGCTAAGTGGGTCACCTTGCCAGCACTGGGAATGACATCATCCTGCCACAAATGAAAGCTCATTTTGAAATTGATGCAAATAGGGATTTTACGTGGTCAACACTGACGATATGGGATACTTCTTGGCAAATTTTGATAGATACAAGCAGCTGTTGTAGTCACCAAAACTGGTTGCTTTTCATCATCCAGACGGTACTGTACCTGAGTTACGAATAAAATTTGCTTTTTAGGAGTACCCACAACAGAGAGATGTAAATTTGCGTAACTGCAGTAGGAACTAACAACTATTGACCTTTGAAACCTGACTTGCATCGACAGCCTTCTAAAGCCACCGTTTAAAGAGTTTAAACCTTTTTATCATCCAAGTTCAAAATCAACAAAAGATTTTTTTTTTCTTTCCCTCTTTGTCCTTGGTGAGTAAACAAGTCCAAAACTCACTGTGAACATGGACCACCAAAAAAAGATAAAAAAAAACTTAAATTATGATTGTCAAAAGCCTGGTTTGGTTACTTACAAATGACCTCACTTACCTGTCGCAATGCAACAAATGCACTAGCATCTACCATGCCAAGAGTGCCGGTAAACTTTCAAATCACCCTTAGCATCTTCCTGTCAGATAAAAGATTAGCGCTCCTTCCCAGCAGTCTTGGCACAGTAGATGGTACTGCAGTTGTTGTGTTGAGACAGGTAAGTGAGGAGTGAAGTGAATAAGTTTCATCAGGGATGATTCAAAAAAGAAGGAAAGAAAAGAAGGAACACAACTCTGAGGTTTAAAAGTTGGGAGAGCAGGTTTTAGTTGAAAGTAAAGCAGATTATTGCTATTCAAACTGGATATCGGAGACAAAGCCCGTACTGTACCACAGAACAAGGGCATCTCCCTCTGCCATCTTACAGTTGCCTGTAGGAGCAGCATCCAGGGTTTTTGTTTGGGAGATGCACTAAAGATTCAAGTATTGTGGGATAGCATCATCTATCTAAGGGACACAGGCAGGAATGGTGCTCTCAATATGTTCTACATTCAAACCAACAACCTCTGGCAAGCGACTGTGAGATAAATAGCCTCGTAAAGGAATATGATAGAATATTGAGGGCATCATTGATTAATTTTCCATGAAAAAACAAAACTTGATCAAATAAACTATCTGAGATGGGGTGCACTCACATCCACAGCATCTCCTCTGGCTCCAACAAAGGACTGGTAGTGTCTTCTAAATCAGTTGGTAAATTGCTTTTACTTTGGACTTCATTGATGTTACTACAACAGTCAAATGCTGTTCTAAGATGGGTCAGTAAAGCGCACTGTGAGCCAACCTGTAAAGTGTACTGTTTTCTGAGAGCACAGATGCTGTTCTTTAGACAGGTCAGTTAACAGCACTGTAAGCCCAGCGGCCGTACTGTGCATCATGCATGCGCTCTTCCCAAACAACTTTTTTATGGTACTTTTCAAAAGAGTTCCCCTGACTGTAATTATTTATCAGTAACAGATGAGAGACATTCATAAAATCTGCCATTGTGCACATGTATCAGAGAGTGTACCCTACCCCTTGAGGATGTGAAACAATACCACTGTAACTGGCCCGAATCTCTATAGAGATCCTATCCATTCACAATTTCACACTTATCCTAACATGAAAAAAAGTTTGGATAGTGTAGGGAGTGAGGAGGGACGAGAAGCCAGAGGAGATAACAATGTTTTTTTTTTAAAACAATGATTTTTTTTTTTAATGTCATTCAGTTATTCATGCCACAGTTGAGCTTGTGAGAAATTTTTCCTACATGACTTTGCCAGCTTTAAAGAATTCCCCAATTCCCAGTTTCTACATGGCAAAGCCCATGTAACTCGCTGATACCCCTTATTTTTTTCTTCTGTTTTTTTTTTTTGAAGATTCAAAACATTGCACAGGTTGAGTCACACTAATAAAAGTTCAGAGAGCGCTTGGTCGCAAAAAGCCGGCCAACAAAGAGTAGAATGTGTAACACATCTGTGATTTCTTTCAACGACGAGACATGTGCTTGGCTGGAAGATATAGAAAGTACAGCTAGCCATCCTGGAGCAACATGGAATCCCTATTACGATTGATGTAATATGAACCAGCAACCACTTAAGACAGAGCACACAACTCCTCCACATGTCGAGGGACATTCACAGTACATTCACAGTATCAGAAAATTAAAATCAATAATAAAGAGAAATCACGAGAATCTGTAGAAGGAGAACCGTTTTGCAGAACTTCATAAAAGTTCCCCATATGGGACCTTGGACCCAAAATTCCTGAACACACTGAAGGCACCACTAATCGAGTATCATTATGACAAAACATCAACATTGTACAAGGGACTCTGTAGGAGAAGCATTTTGCAGAATTCTATAAAATGGACCATAGGACCCGCAAGGGACATTAGGTCCAAAATTCCTGAACACCCCAAATGGCCCACCACCCAAGCAACAGTGTGTGTAAGTTTCAAACAAATCCATGAAAGTATGTAGGAGAAGAAGCATTTTGAACAATTGTGGACAGATAGATAGAAGGACACAGTGACACCACGTGATTGCATAAGACTCACACCAGCATGCTGGTATGAGCTAAAAACAGAACTTACAGAAACAGAGTGGTCCATGACACCAAAGGCATGGTGTGCATGTGGGCATCATTGACTTACATATGGCAAAATGACCATAGCATAGGTGAAGAGTTTTGCTTAAGAGAGAGAGACATAGCTTAGGTAAGACATATGCAAAGAAAGACAGGATGAATAGATACACATAACCTCTCCATCCTCCCCTTCCCATCCAGCTTGATAACAAACTGATTAAAAAGAAGGCAAAACAAGTTCACAAAAGTTAGTATTGGACAAACTTCCACAGGCATTCACCAAAAAACAGGACACATAGGCCTATGACAAAGTCTTGGAAGAGTACGGATAGCATAGTAGCTTTGTGAAGGAACTTCAAACACGGTGAATTTTTGCTGAAATTTTTATAACAGTAAACATTGTCTATATAAATAAAGATTGGCAATCAGCTTTGACTTTTATTTCACTATTTTTAGGTACACACCTGAGCCTTCTGTTATCTTCATCTGGATTTGAATCAAAACATATAATCCTTAACTTTGCACGCACTGCGATCCCCTTAGCCATCGCTGTGCATTAATGCAGAAAGGACTGTACTGCTACAAGGGCACAATGTACTGCATTGGTGCTTAGTAATGTCTTTAGGTTTATTATGTTACAGAACCCTCAATCAAGACCAGCTTGCTATGAATTATGTTGACTTAAGCTGTTCAAGTAGATATACTTCTCGACTCGGGAGGCAGGATAAATATGAACGAGTTTCAAAAGGGACCAAATTCCAGAAGTTCTGCCCCCCTTGAAGAAGTATTAATCTTCCTTTATGGTTAGAACCGATGACTGCGTACTTTGTGCCAACATTATCTGATGTCTCCCATAAAGTGCTTATTATAAATTGAGTACATAGTAACCAAACAACTAATGCTGCAACATAGCTTATCAATGTATGCAAAGCTGGTTATCTAACCTCGACTGAAACCTGTGGATACGGCATCCACAACTTCAACAAAATAACTTTGCTCAAGTTTGAAAACATCTTTTACAGATGCAACCATGTGGAGAGTCTAGGCAAAGCTGACCTTCCCATTTCCCCTTCCTTATCCATCCTTGCTATCTTACAATCACTCAGCAAATCTACAAATTTCTCAGCATTTTTGCATGCATCTCACTTGCATTTAGTATCTGAAATGTGATCCATAGATGCACCAGTACTGTATGCATGACATTTTAAAGAATTTTCTGTCTCCCCTGACAGACAAACCTACTGTAGTTTGACAGTCACTGGCAAAACTGCACCCGAGAGAAGCAAGACTTACATGGAACCATGGTTAAATCCAGCTTTTGTTTGTCTATAGGTAGACTACTGAAATGCCGTATCTGCCGTATATAGTACACAGTAGAGTACGACATTTATCTAAACATGCTAAAAATCTTTCAAAAAGCAATACAGAAAATTGATTGATAGAAAGTAACACCAAAATACAGTAATTGACACACAGTGAATGCTTTAAATCACAATTAAAGCATTTGAAACTGAGCATGAACAAAGACATCACACAAAGGCAGGCTAGTAGTCAAAATACAACACAAAGTTTGGCGTGCTATGAGATAGCAGGCTATGCAGCATTCATAATCTGTTGGATTACCAAATATGGTCATCTGTTATCATTTTCCCCCATAACACCAGATTCTGCTACCAGTGGCACCCTGATGCTTCATATTTTCTCCTTCTTCATTCCATTTCACTGGTGCAGGCAACAATTTGAATGCCTGATGATGATGATGATGATGATAATGATGGTGAAGTTCCTGGTTATGTGAGCAAGCAAGTCACAAGCTTACATTTTGCTAGGGGTAAAATGAGCAGTATTCAGGACCTAAGAAGCTTTTCCCTCATTCAGGAGTATGGGATTATTCAAGAGACTTCTACAAGGAATGATATTGTACAGCAGTCAACTTCCTGCACCTTCAAAATTACAAAGCTTTCTTTTGTAAAAACTTTGATTTGTGACGAACTGTTTGTTCTGGGGGGTAAATAAATTTTGGAGCCCTCTTTCGATTTTATGTTTATTCTTTGGGGCAAACAAACATAGACAGGAAGTCTTTCAAGAAAAGTTTGGGCTATCAAGTTGTCCTTCATTCCTTCACTTCACAATGCAGCTTCTCGAACCAGGGAGTTGCTAGCAGCTCCCTGCTCCAACCAAAGGACCATCAACAGTGCTACTACCAGACAATGGTTTCTACCAAGCTCCTTTTTCAGTGGTGGTTCTACAATAAGTATAGACGTGGTCTCAGGTATTTTGCCTTTCACATGTGGGAAAAGTATATCCAACAAGGATCCCATCTGCCAGCGACCAACTAGTTACCCTCGAGCATAGTCCACCAACCAAATTGAATAGAAGTTTGAAGTTTCCATGGTAACCCTGGCATTCCATAGCAACCTATTGTGTTTAATACCTCATGTGATTCCTCAAGTGTTTTCTTTGCTGCTAGTGTACTGTTTGCCTTTCATAACAGGCTTTATGAAAAAATATTTGATGAAGCTATACTTCACTACTGTGGCAGGTGTACCAACAATCTGTAGGGATCACTTTGCATTTACCGGAGTTGCGACAATTATGTACACAACATAGCCAACCGCAGCTATGGTATCACACAGTGTATAGACACACCAATACTACAGACACAAAAGACTGAACATTAGTAAAGTAAAGTCTCTTAACGAAGGGCAACAATTGAACATTTCATCTGATAGGTGATTTTCAATGTCTGCAGACACAAAGACAAGAAAAAGAAAAGGCCTTTGGATTACTCTTACTCTGGACATTGGACTACCTCCAATGTTCTCAAAAATTTTTTGAAGATCATTACCTAGAAGAGAAGTAAGAACTTTCATGAAAATATAAATGTGCTTGTTGCTTACACAGTCATAGAAAACACTTTAAACCTTAAGACTAAGACAGTGTTTGTCAATAAATCTGAATGTATTGTGCCAACCTGCAGCAGTGAAGCCTACTCATGTGAGTGGAGGGTTGGAGACATGATACTACATACTGCAGAAAAAAAAAAAAAACATTTCCAGTACTTTTCCACGCAATCAGTTTTATTTCAGGTCCTATCTGCGAATAACCTCAGTCCTTGTAATTTACCTTCCATGACACTGCACAAGGTCTCTCACACTGTTTATAGCTTTATGAGATCCTTTCAGTGACTGTGAACTCCAGAGTACCAGGGACCAACATTGTGCTGTGCAGTATATGTATGTATGATGTAATATGACTCAGTGGAGGGAAAGAAGGAATCAAAAATACTGCCTCTGTTACCTGAGCATGGCACTTGAAATTCTGCTAAATGGCATAGTCTCCTGACTTCTGAAGCACTACAGTTACAAGCCAACTACTGTATTTGAAACTTTCATACCTGATTTAACTTGGAATACTCTCCATGTGAAAAAAAAGTTTATGATTCAGGAAACTGACAAATTACAAGAGATTTTATATACTTCTGATTATTGACAGTTTCCATGGCAACAGAATAAATTGGAATGTGATTGCACTTGCAAGATACAGTGTTGTGACATGGACCAGCTAACCTTACCATTTAGTTTTCTGCGAAACCTTGTCACTGTGATAGGATGTCCAGGCTATTTACGCTGTGTATAATCCATTTGATCCAAGTTCTGAATATCTGCCCAATGACCTAAAGAGTAACAGTTGCCATGTTTTGCTGATCATCCATATTTTGGTCAGTTAGGGGTATCTTTACAAATTAAGTGGTCACAATGACAGATGAAGTTGATTTGTCTTTTAAGCACTATCATACTATGATACAGTAACTACAGTATACCTGTACCACTTACGAAACTTGTGGATTCTGACTGCATTTCTGAATTCACTTTTTCCAGTTGCATATCTGGGAACCAGAGACTTGAAAACCTACAAAACTTGGCTTTCAAAGTTTAAAAGTACTCTGAAGACTAGCTTCTGTAGTTCACTTGATTATTGATTGTGTTTCCTTGTACAGCACCTTCAGCAAAAGTGCATTTGCCTTTAACCGTTTTCTGGATTGGCACTATAGAAATCTTGATTATTAAAGGGACAACATAAGCTGTTACCACTCAAGATTGTTCTCCTACAAAAGGAAAAAAAGTACTTCTAGAAAGTATTTCCTTATTCTTTAGCAGACAAGAGAAAACTGCTTAATTTTTCATAATGACACCCACAATTATAAACAGAACTTGTTTATAACTGAATCAACAGCAGCTGGCTTCTTTTGGGAGCAACAAATTAAAACTTGACCACCTCAACTTAAATATCCACTCGAAAGAATTGATGACATGAAAATCTCAGAAATTGCATTCTGCTGGTTTCCAAACTTTTAATTGAAACAATTTATGTGGGATAAAAGAAAAGTGAGGATGGGGAAGCTAGAGAAGAGACAAAGTAAAATCCACTTGGAATTACATGTTCCTTCATGTTGTTTTCATTTGTTACTACGTTACCTTCTGTTCTACCCAGTTGTATGTGATATAAAGCTTAACAGTGTTTCCACGATTAAGAAAACTACGACTACACAAAGTCTGAAAAACGATGAAATTGTTCTAGAAATAATAATTACAAGAAACCAAGACTTATACCAAATTCACCATTGTGCTGAATTGCTAATGGTGGTACGTCTATATGCAATTTGCTACAAGGTGTGTTTTCTTCTTATTTTTTTTTCCTTTCATTTCCTTTCTTTTCTTTGGACTGTCACATTTTCTAAAATTTTCTTGGTTCAAATGTATTGCATAATGACTCTCATCTCCTTCTGCCCATCAGTTGCAGAGATCCTTAATTGCCTTTTGCACAACTTAGTAACAGCTGACCATACGTAGAGTGAGGTATATCACGCAATGAGCAGGATCTGACGTGCTGTAGGATTCCACAACACTTCTCACACCGTAGCTAAAGGTTGTGTGACATGAAAATGACACTTTGGAGTATCGGGTGCATTAAGCGTTGAAAATGTTCAAAATAGCCAGAAATTCCACCCGAATCTGTCAAAGATCGACAAATTTACTGACAAATTGGTGTCTCACAGCAGTGTCATGAATAAATATTGCTAAGTATGCAAATTTGTAACATCAAGAGATGGATTCCCATGATATGTTAATCCTCTGTTTATGTAATCTTTATTT